>MCJB01041399.1:0-31083 GCA_002018475.1 Nicotiana obtusifolia | reverse complement strand
CCCGAAATAAAATTAAGCATGGTCCCCAATGCTTAACAAAATAAGAGTAAAGCAAGGGTAAGAGTGAAGAAAACTCCCTATGTCTCATTCGCCATCTCTGTGTCCACAGCAGCGTCCCACCCTTAGTCTCCTCCAACTGGATCCCATCATCCTCAACTCTGGGAATGAGTGGGTTGGTGAACATCTAACGCACTACTTCAGCAGTATCAGCAGCAGAGTCTGGCTTCTTATACTGGCCAGCTAGTGCTGTAGGTGCTGTAGGATATGGGCCCGGATGGTGTGGGTCAATCAGCATACAAATGGAATATCTCTAGCTGCTGCAAACCTATCTCCGGAGCTAGTCCACTGACTTCTTGGAGGCCTGGGACTTTCTCATTTTCTTAACTTCTTTTCCCAACTCTTCGATCACTGACCCATGTTGCACCAATGTAGCCATGATAGTGTTCTGGTTGTCCAGGAGCTTCTTCACAGTGTCTTCCACTGATGGGGGTATCTGAGGTGCCAGCATAGAGGACTGTGCTGCAACAGTACTGGATAAGTCAGACAGCTTTGCAATGACTGTCTACATCTAGTTGTTGAGGCTTGCCAATGTCTGGGGGACTCGCAGCGCAGAGAGTGGAGAAGTAGGCATAGCACCTGCTTCAAAGCCGATGCGGAACCTGTGGCAAGAGCTGTTGTGGGAACTGAGGATGGTGGTGGAGGCATGGTTGTAGCACTAGATGAAGGCTCCGCTGAAGTGGATGGACTTCTGGAACTACCACCGGTGGCTCATCAGATTGGCCTGTGGTGGTAGACGGCTGATCTTTTTTCTTAGGGTTGTGTGCATCCATCAGTGAGTACCATGAGAAAGGCTTCTTCGGCCGCACCTTTGTGTCAAAGTCCCTCGGCTCTACCCTCGCATCTGTGAGATACTCCGATAATGATGTTGGGATACGGGTAGGATGTGTCAGCTTGCCGAGTGACCACAGAGATATTGGCCGACATCACGACACCCACATTGATAGGGTACCCGGCCATGATGGAAGCTACTAGAACTGCCCGCGGGATAGGAAAATATGTCTTATTCTGGCACGGGCCTAGTCGGCTGCATACAAAGGTTTTCCACCCCTTTGCCTCAAAGCTCAGCGTACTCCTGTGAATAGAAACCCCTACTGTGATCCATGGTGGTGGTGCCCAGGAGCTGCTACAATCTCAATTAGCAAAGGACGAGCTGCATCCCCAAGTGCATATTTCTCTAAGTACTCTACGGGCTCGACATCATCAAACCCCAAAAGTGTTCAATGTGTGCATATCAAATCGCACCTTGAAGTTCCTCACTTTAGTTACCTTTGTCCCTTTCTTGATATGCACCACATTGGCGTAGAATTCCCGGACAAGGTACTCCTTCGCATCCACCACGCTCTGGGTAAACCACATCCACCCTTTGCGTTCCTGAAATTGCCTCAAAACTACAGGGTTATACTTTTCTAGATCTTTCAACTAAAATTGTCGCTCAAGAATGAGCAACCTCACAGGCCACCAATCACGAAAGCTGGAGAAAGCAGCCAAATTGACAAACCGATCCTCCCACACCTCTTTCTTCTTCGACTGCTCAAGGCTGGCAATTGTAGCATCTCCCCCTCTGCCATCTTGGGGGATGTCCTGAACCAATGTCTCTGGTGCCTAAGGGACAGGTTTAGTAGAAGGCTCAGAAGCCTGATTGGCACTCTACGAACCCTCGGAAGTGCTGTGTGATGTGGATGACTCGTCCCTGAGCTGATACCTCTCTAGCTACCTTGACTGGACAACCGGCTGTTCATGTACAGAGGCTGAGTTGCCCTCTGATGCTTCCCTAGATGGGGCATAAGAACTGGTCTCGGAAAGGTCTACACCTCTCCCTCTGCCGGCTGCTGTATTCTTTCTGATTTCATGTTGTTAGGCACTAGTCAAGGGTCACTACCCTCGTCCCCGAGAACGGTCACCCCTTCCTTTTGAAGTGTCGCCTCGGCCTCTAGATCAAATTATTTTCTGTGCCAAGCAAAGGAGATTGTTAGTTACAATTCAAGTTCAGACATAGAATGAATATAGGGACACACCAGAAGATACAGTAAGAAACACAGTAGAAACATGCTTGCAGGGTAGGGAGTTGCGGTCCGCAGAATTTTCATTGCGGCCGTAAAATGGGCCTTGAGGACCGCACAATTTTCCTTTACGGCCGTAGAATTGGATTGCAACCATAATTTTGTGCGGCCGTAGAGCACCTTTTGCTGTAGCAACCATAATGGTGCGGTCCGCATTCTTTCCACACTTAACCAATTTTCTAGGCACAATTCCTGTAAAGTACACTCATCCCTGCAACACACTTCAAATCTAGTTAGCACAAAAATAAGACCTAACTACAAAAGAAGAAAAGAAAAGAAAATGAAACATGGGTTGCCTCCCAAGAAGCGCCTGATTTAACGTCGCGGCACGACACTGATTACCATCATTTGAAATGAATCACTGCCACAACATGGCCATCACCAACATTTTTGTGCTTCACCCCGTGGCCATTGACTCGGAGTAGCTCATTGTTTTCATTCTTCAAGTCTAATGCACCAAAGGTTTCACACCCACAATTTCAAAGGGACCACTCCATTTAGACTTTAGCTTTCCGAGAAACATCCTCAACCGTGAGTTATAACAACAAAACAAGATTGCCCACCTTGAACTCTTTGTTCCAAATGTATTTGTCATGCAGATATTTCATCTTTTCTTTGTACAAGGACGAACTTGCAAAGGCATGGTACCGGAACGCATCCAATTCATTCGAATGTGCAACTCTCAAGTTAGCGGCACCATCCCAATCAAGATTCAACTTTTTTAGAGCCCACATGGCTTTGTGCTCAAGTTCCACAGGAAGATGACAAGCTTTTCTGAACACCAACCGGTATGGAAACATTCTGATTAGTTTTTTATAAGCCGTCCAATAAGCCCATAATGCATCATCGAGCTTGTTGGACCAATCCGTCCGGTTAGCATTCACTGTTTTGGTTAAGATACTCTTTATTTCCCGATTGGAGACTTCCACTTGACCGCTAGCTTGTGGATGATAGGGAGTTGTAACTTTATGAGTAACACTATACTTGCTAAGTAAAGTGTCAAAAGCCTTGTTGCAAAAATGCGACCCTCTATTGCTTATGATAGCCCCCGGAGTACCAAACCTTGTGAAGATATTTTCTTCAAGAACGCCACCACACTTCTCGCTTCATTGTTGGGCAGAGAAATGACCCCAACCTATTTAGACACATAATCAATCGCGACCAAGATGTAGGTGTTTCTACAAGAACTCACAAAAGGATCCATGAAGTTAATACCCTACACATCAAAGATATCAATATCTAAAATAGTAGTGAGAGGCATTTTATTCTTCTTCGAGATTCTACCGACCCTTTAACATTCATCACATCTTTTCACTACATCACTTGCATCTTTGTAAAGATTGGGCCAATAGAAACTGCAACTTAGCACTTGGGCCGCCGTTCTTGCTCCATCATGGTGACCACCATATGGCGAAGACTGACAAGCCCCAAGAATGTTACTTTGCTCTTCTTCCGGTACACATCTTCTAATTATCCCATCCGTACAGATCCAAAAAAGGTATGGCTCATCCCAATAATAATCTTGACAATCCCGTTTGAGCTTCTTCCTTTGGTTTGAAGAGAACTCATCCGGGATAATTCCATACACAAGAAAATTTGCTAGATCCGCGAACCATGACACCTCCTTCATTGAAATAGCCAAGAGTTGCTCATCGGGGAAGGAGTCATTAATTTCAAGGCCATCATGCGGCCTCCTCTCCTTCTCCAAATGAGACAAGTGGTCGGCCACTTATTTTCACTCACTCTTCGATCTTGGATGTCAATATCAAACTCTTGCAACAAAAGCACCCATCTCATTAACCGAGCTTCGGAATCTATCTTGCTCATAAGATAGAAAAGTGTCGCATGATCCGTGTGGACAATAACTTTCACACCCATCAAGTACGGGCGGAACTCCTCAATTGCGAACACAATGGCTAGGAGCTCTTTCTCCATAACGATGTAGTTTACTTGGGCACCATTCATGGTCTTACTAGCATAGTAGACAAATGAAAATCTTGTTGATGCGTTGCCCTCAAAACAGCTCCAACCACTATCTCACTAGCATCGCACATGAGCTCAAAAGGGATACTCCAATTATGAGCGATGATAATGGGAGTGGTTGTCAACTTGAACTTTAACAATTCGAAGGATCTCATGCAATCATCATTGAAGTGAAACTTGACATCTTTCTCTAAAAGCTTGCACAACGGGTTCACCACTTTAGAGAAATCCTTGATGAAATGCCAGTAAAACCCCACGTGGCCTAAGAAACTTCGCACGCCTTTCACCGAAGTTAGAGGTGGAAGTTTAGAAATCACCTCAATCTTTGACTTGTCGACTTCCATGCCATTATTTGAGATCTTGTGGCCAAGGACAATGCCTTCCTCGACCTGAAATGACACTTCTCCCAGTTTAGCACCAAATTCATTTCTTCACATCTTGCCAATACTTTATCCAAATTTGCCAATAATCATCAAAGGAATCCCCAACCACCGAGAAGTCATCCATGAAAACTTCAAGGTAGTCCTCCACCATGTCCGTGAAGATAGCCATCATACAACTTTGAATAGTCGTCGGTGCATTACATAAACCAAATGGCATCCGCTTGAATGCGAAAGTACCATAGGGACATGTAAAAGTTGTTTTCTCTTGATCTTCCGGAGCAATAAGGATTTGGTTGTAGCCCGAATATCTATCTAGAAAGCAATAGGAAGCACGGCCAGTCAACCTATCAAGCATTTTGTCTAGGAACAGAAGAGGAAAATGATCCTTCCCTGTGACTTTGTTGAGCTTGCGATAGTCCATACACACTCTCCACCCGGTCACCGTTCTTATGGGAATCAACTTCTTATCATTGGTGACCACATATCATGCCGCCCTTCTTTGGGACACGTTGCACTGGAGAAAGTCCACGAACTATCGAAAATGGGGTAGACAACCCCGGCATCCAATCACTTGATATTCTCCTTTTTGACCACTTCTTGCATAGCCTCATTGATTCTCCTTTGATGTTCAATAAATGGTTTGTTTTCTTTCTCCAATTTGATCATGTGCATGCAAAATGTGGGGCTTATTCCCCGAATATCCGCCAATTTCCATCCAATAGCCTTCCTCCTCTTTTGTAGCACCGCCCAATATAGATTCAACCTGCATGTTAGTCAAACAAGAGGAAAGAATAACCGGTAAAGTAGAACAAAGGCTAAGAAATTCATACCGAATATGTGGAGGCAATGGCTTCAATTCCAAGGACGGAGGCTCTTCAATTGAAGGCTTTGTAGGAGGAGTTTTCCTATTTTCAAGATCCAAGCAGAGTTTTCAGAGTGCATAGTTATGCGACCCTATTCCTTGCAAAGAATTCACACATTCCATGAAGCCATCCATCTCGTCATCATCAAAGTTGAGCAAGACGGCCTCCAACATATCACCTACATTGATCGTGGCACTTGTATCATCAACAATCACATCGATCACCAAGTCCACAAAAGAACACACTTCATTGCTATCAGGTTGCGGCATAGATTTGCACACGTGAAATACTACCTTTTCTTCACCCACCCGGAAAGTGAGTTCTCCGGCTTCCACATCAACAAGAGCCTTCAAGGAAAGGTCTTCTAAGAATAACCGGCACCTCATAGTCCACTTCACAATCAAGAATGACAAAATTCGCCGGAAGAATGAATTTATCAACACGAACCAATACATCTTCAATCACTCCCAACGGTCTCTTCATGGTACAATCGGCCATTTGTAATCTCATAGATGTGGGTCTTAGTTTTCCAATTCCCAAAGTCTTGAAAACCGAATAGGACATCAAATTGATACTTGTCCCAAGATTATAAAGAGCTTTAGAAAACTCGGCACTTCCAATGGTACAAGGGATTGTGAAAGCGCCGGGATCTTCCAATTAAGGAGCCATTGAATGCACAATTGCACTCACTTGATGAGTGACTTTGATAGTTTTAAAATTAATCGACTGCTTCTTTGTCACCAAATCCTTCATAAACTTTGCATAACGGGGTATTTGTTCCAAAGCTTCAACTAATGGCACATTGATTGAGAGACTCTTCATCATTGCAATGAACTTTTTGAATTGATTCTCGCCATTTTTCTTGGCAAGCCTTTGAGGATATGGAGGAGGAGGCTTAGGCAATGGTGCCTTAGATTTTTGCACTACCGGTTCCTTATGTCAATAACGTGATCCCTAGACAGGTTCACTTTCTCTTGAGTCTCTTCCACATTGTCATAAATATCAATCCGAACTTCATTATTTGATTGCATCACATTGCTCAGGACCTCTTCTTCTAGTACCACTTGCTCATCATCCAAAAGTTGCCTTTGACATGGCATGCCCCGTGTTATTCCCACCCATTGGGTTTACCACCGTGTCACTTTGTAGTGCCTTCTTAGGACTAGAATTTAGAGCTTGAGAGATTTGCCCATTTGCACTTCTAAGTTACGGATCGATGTGTTGTGGGAGGCAAGTTGAGCATTGAAATCAGCATTCTTCTCCATCATTTGCTTGAACATGTTCTCAATATGCCCCATTTCATTGTTAGAAGAATTAGGACCATGGGAAGGATAAAGAGGCAGGTTGCTCGATTGTTGATACATCAGGGGCCTTCGAAAACCTGACCCTCGGTTGCATTGATTATTGTTCCATCCATCTTGATTGTTACCTCCCTAATTACCTTGATTATTGCCATTCCAATTTCCTTGATTGTGGTTGTTATGCCAATTTCCTTGATTGTTTCCACCATTTCATTTACCTTGGTTGTTATAATTCCAATTGCCTTGATTGTTTTGAGGTGGCCATTGTTGTTGATTTGCGCCTTGAAAATTGTTTCGTTGCCCTTGAAAGTTATTCACATATTGCACCTCCCCTTCTTGGTCATCATCTTGATCAAACCTACTATCTTTTTGCACAAAATTGTCCACTTGTTGTTGCACTTACGGACCCTTGGTTTTCGATTTGTTCACCATCATGTTTACTCCCTCCATGGCATTAACTGCCTAAGATTTTGCATTAGTAATTATTTGTTTTATAAAATTAGAAAATCACGAAAATAGTTCATTTTTACATTTTTCTTAATCTTTAAGCTTTAATTCTTAGAATTAAGTGTTATTATAATTTTTATAATTAATTAATTAGCTTAATTTCATATTTAGGTAATTTAGAATTTTTAACTATTAGGATTTTTAATTTTAAAATTAAAAAAATTAAAAACAAAAGGAATTGGAGATAAAAACAAAAGAGGAACTCCGAATTGGGCTTTTATTTTAAATTTGGCAAGCCCAAAATAAAGAATACCCGGACCAGCCCAGGTCCAACCCCCTATACCCAAACGACGTCGTATTGGTCAAGCTTGATCTGAGCCGTTGATCTCTGGCGATCCAACGGCTCACATTTCGGCCTATATAAGTGTCCGAATTTACCCCCCTACCCCCATTTCGTCTTCTCCAAACAACCCTACCCAAACCCTAGTCCGACGCCCCCAAATTCCATTGAAGAACACGGCGGCACACCACCCAAACTGCCCCCAAATCCACCCAAAATCATAGCCTAGGACCACCGTCGTCCCCTCACCCCAAATCCCTACTCTGTTTCAGCCAAAACCCCCTGAAATCCTTTCAATTTCAGATCAAAAAACCAAACCCTAAAAATTTCAAAAAGTTCTAAACCTAAGTTTCTCGAGTCAATTGAAGTCAAGATCGACTTTATCCGTGTGTTCTCAACGATCCGTGTGTTCTCAACGAGAACACACAGTTAAGGTCATGCTTGGCTAAATATCAAGATTTTGAAAGATGTTCAAGCCCACTGGTCCGAGGTATTTGTTCATCTTTCTTTTTCATTTTTTCGTTTTTGTTTTTGTTTTATTTTGTTTTCACGATTCTCATCTTCTACCCCTTTCTTTAATTTTCTAGTTTTAATTTTTCAATTTTGTCAAAAATCTGTGTCTGCATGTTAAGCTTTATAATATGTTTTTCTCTAAGTGTTTGGTATTATGTTGTTTTACCTCCCGTTGGGCTTAAAATCAATCTAGTCGTCAAGACTCTGTGAAAGGCAACGGGTAAAAAATGTGTGTGTGTCTGAACTGGGCTTTTAAAATCAAAAGCCCTAAAAGAAAAGGGCTCGATTGGGATTCATTAGTGTTTGGAATTGGGTCGACCCGACCTGTTAGGTTTACAAAGTAAAATCAGGGTAGTAAAGGGGTAATCTGGGTAATAGTAGTGGGGAATCTGTCAGTAACAAACTAACAGACTATGAAGCTTCTGGGAAGCTGCCTTTAAGGACCAAAACAGAAATCTGTTGTAAAAGAGAGGGGTAGTTAAGCTAAACAAAAATTTGGAAAAGGATTAAAAAGTAAAAAAAGAAAAAAAAAAAGAAGAAGAAAGAATCTGTCAGTAACAAACTAACAGATTGTCTTTAAAGGCAAGTGTATTTTTGGCATTAGAGGGGACTGGGGGGTAGAATACATGGATTGTGATGGATAGATTTTGAGAGTGAGCAAAATACATTTAACAGATTCTTTGAGTGAATTAGGAACTGGTTGTTGATTTCTGTTTTTCTAATTCATTGGGCCCGTTTGTCAATCAAAATCTCTAAAAATATCTTCTGGTTTCGAGGCTGATTCTGTCATTGTTAGATTGCTGTTGCGAGATTGCTGACTGTTGCTCTTTTACCTTTTTTCCTCTCTCAATATTCAGGTACATATCTTGAGTCTTGTTGTTTATCAATTTGAAGGATGAAATGGAAGAAGAAGGTTTCAAGTTCAGCATGAATTTTGTTTTCTTTCTTTGGATAATTTATGGTATTCTGTTTTGTTTGGGTTGAATGCTGTATTGAATAGGAAAACTGCTGTTGTAAATGATTCAGTATTGTTGTGGAAATTAGAGAGTGATTTGTTTGGTTGAGTGAATAATGTAATGTGGATTGTATTGGACAATAGGTCACCCGGACTGTTATTACATACACTGCACCTGTTTCGATCAAATGATTAGTTTAATTAATCTGATTTCGTGTTAGTTTCACACTCTATAGGCAAATACCATTGAGTGTTCTAGTGAAATATGTGTCAAATGATGCTCCTGCTCATTCAGAAAGCTTAACAGCTCAGAGATGCATATTTTAATGTTTAACTGCAGGAAGTTAGTATATAAGGTTATGAATCTAAATTGTATTGGTTAGGTTAAAGAGTGTCTAATTGAAATTTGAATTCCAACATTGTCTTTGAAACTAGTAAAAAAAATTGGATGTGATCTTGAGGGTTGATTATTCATGTAAATATGGAGGGCATGTCAGCTTATAGGACAATGTTTTGTTTGTCTATGATTTCCTTAGTGTCACCCCTGGGAATCGAACCCAGGTTTAATGTCTTGGATGTTTGGTGTCTTGAAAGTTGGGCTCACATTTGGGCCTGAATGGAAATGGGTATCATTTGGCCTGTTAAGCCTGCTGTCCGAACTCAATGCCCACTCAAATTATGGCTATTAAATTTCATTTGGACTGGCTCAATGTATAAAAGCTACAAACAGCTCAAGTAGTCATATAAATATGGTTTTGAACAACCTTAGGTTCAAGAAATCCTTTTGATTACTAGAGGTGAGCCATACAAATAAAACGATCACCCATGGCCCTCTTAATAGTTAAATACAAATTTAGAGGTAACTAATTCTTAAATGCCTTTAATTTTCATAGTTTACTTTTAGGCGCGATTAATAAACCATTGTGACTATGGGTACGGTTCCCGTGACATAGTAACAATGCCAATTTCGGGGGTGCATTTCATGTAACCCGATTTTAACAATTTCGAATATTAGAAGCTTTGAAATAATTCGAGGTGCGCCGTGCCGGATAAAATCTCAAAATGCATGGCCCTCATTTAATCAATATTAAAATCTTTAGAAAATCGAGGCGTGCTATTCAGCGAATTTTCATGGCCCTCGAAAAGTTAAAACGCGTAGTTGTTTTAGGCGCGTTATTTTTACAATTCACTTTCCTAAACTCGGGTGTGCATTTATGCGACCCAAATCTAAATCTCAATGTTAAATAAAATGCATTACGGATTACGGGTGCATTTATATGACGTGGTTCATGACACATTTTAAATAACTTGGCAATTTTCTAATATTTAAACAAAAACGGTTAAAGATGAAATGTACCATAGGCTAGAAACATGTATTAAAATCAGATAATAAGCCGATTATAACAGTTGAGCGACCGTGCTGGAACCACGGAATCTGAGGGTGCCTAACACCTTCCCTCAGGTTAATAGAATTTCTTACTCAAAATTTCTGGCTCGCAGACTTCACAAGGAAAGTCGAAATTTTCCTCGATTTAGGATTTAAAAAAAATAAACGGGTGACTTGGGACACCAATCAAAATATTTCAAGTGGCGACTCTAAGAAAAATAATTAATAAATAATATTGTTTTGAATAATGTCACTTTAATTAAAAAAACTCCCTTATATACTCTTTGGGGTGTATACAAAAGGAGGTGTGACAGTAGGTGATCATGAATATTAGGCTTTTGTGGTTGATTGGTGGATGTGGGCTGCTAGGATTGAGGTGATACGTGGTGGTGTGCCGTATGAGTAGTTGGGTTATGGTCAGAGTTGGGTCAATTATTTTGGTAGGCTTTGTAGATGATGAGATAGGTATTGAGTTGCTAATAGCAATATCTGTTATGACCATATTTGGGTCAATATTGCTTCAGGAAAAGAACTGGTTAATAATATTAGTAGTAGGCTTATGAGTAAAATCTATAGCCGTTTTTAATTGGGATTTTAGTGGCTCACTAGGATTTGAGGACGTACCTTGGGGGTTTCTTCCAAGGGAGCGGCCGCCGCCTTCTCCTGCCCTAGCATGCGTATGTGGAAAGGTTGTCTATGTAAGTGCAAGGCCTCATCGGAGGGAGTGTGCTGCCTGTTAGTTTAGCAGGTATTTGATTTCTTTGGAAAGGTAACAATTTTCCACTCCGCTTCCACTGGTTGCTGGTTTGTGTGGGAGGGAGTTGGCAAAGACGTAGATGTATCAGATTGTAGAGGGGATTTGGAGTTTCGAACATATGCACAATTCTATGTTGCATGCCCAAAACGATCACATTTAGTGTAAAATAAGTTGAGGCCTTCATAGAACAAAGTTTGCTTGTGGTTGCCTACGTAGATATTTGTTTTAAGAGGTGTTTCCAAAGGAACCTCAATACAAATACTTGCATACCATCCTTTGTGGTTGTCGAAGTGCAAGTGTCCAGGTAGGCGAACCCAAAGTGTCGAGTATGTCAGTTGTGTGTTGGAAATGATAAACTTTGTCTCCATTTTCGGACAGAGAGAAAATGATTAGAATGAACCAAGATCCCCAGTGAAGAGCTTTATGCATGTTTTCTTCCTTAATGAACTTAATTAGGAAAAAGTCAGAACCTAGGTCAATTTATGGTAGATCTTCAGTAGGAAAAAGTCATTTTCGCGGGTGATGCTTTCATCTAATAAGTCAATTTCTTTATTAATGGTGCAAGTAGTCGTAGGGAAGGGGGAGGAGCGTGTGTTGGAGCACAGTGTTTTGTAAGTTGGCCTTTAATGCAGGTGTGGAAGGGTCATCAATTTGCATGTTTCCTACATCAGGAGGCTCATGATCAGAGTGGTTAGATAAGTGATTGGGAATGTGTTGGCTCATGAGGGTAGGCTGGTTAATCAAGGAGCAAATTGAAAGGAAGAAACATAAGTTGGTGTTAGTAAGGTACTGCTTAGTTCTAGAAAGAGAGGCTCTCACATCTCTAAAGGTTTATTTCTCCCTCTATCGTTTGAGCATGAGTAAGTACTGAGTACCCGTACTGAAGTCTAGGTACCCTTGCTGCGGTTTCGAGCACCCATGCTAAGGACATTCCAGGTACCCATGCTGAGCACACAATTATTAAAAAAAATTCTATTTATATCATTTGGCACATATTATTTTAATATTCAATAATTTGATGTTTTTTAATCCTAGAAATTCTTCTTCAAATTCTCATACTTTTTCTATATATGTCTATATATCTAAGATTATTAGAAAACACCTAGCAAACACAGGACCAAATTGTTATGAAATAAAAATAATATAGCAAGAACTATATAATTAACTGGAAGTTAACATAAGAAGGAAATAATAATATTTGAAGAGAGGACTTCTTCTATTTTCAACGGTATGGAATAGGCTCATCAGTAAACCTATTTATAGAAATATTCCGTTGTTACAAAATTAATCCAAAACTTGTTATGATACATAACCAATCTAAAACATGTTATAAATACATAATCAATCTAAAACCTATTATGAATACATAAACCAATCCAAAACCTGTTATGGAAGATATCTATCATTGCAAGTGGATGAATCCACTTGCAGAATTTATAACACTCCTCCTTGGACGTCCATTAACACATATGTGCCTCATTAAAACCTTACTAAGAAAAATCCAGTGAAAAAATCCTATTGAAGGAAAAAAAAGTACATATATCTTGTAATACGCATTAAAAGTTGCCTCATTAAAAACCTTACCAGGAAAATGGGACAAAACCTTGGTTAAGGGACAAAGAATACAATACGTATTTCTCCCCCTGATAAAAATCTTATTTGATATCTCGGAGATGACGCATTCCAATCTTGTATTTTAACTTCTCAAATGTTGATGTCGGCAATGCCTTAGTTAACATATCTTTCAAATTATCACTTGAACGAATTTGTTGAACATCTAATCCACCATTCTTTTGAATATCATGCGTGAAAAAGAATTTTGGTGAAATATGCTTTGTTCTGTCTCCTTTAATATATCTCCTTTTAGTTGAGCTATACATGCAACATTGTTTTCATATAATGTTATTGGGATATCCTTACCCCATGAAAGACCACATATCTCCTGGATATGTTGAGTTATTGATCTCAACCAAACGCATTCTAAGACTCTCTTCATGAATGATTATTATCTCTTCATGATTTGAAGAAGTAGCAACTATAGTTTATTTTGTTGAACGCCATGATACGGCAGTACCTCCACATGTGAATATATAACCTGCTTGAGATCCTTTATGTGGGTCAGACAAACATCCTGCATCTGGATAACCAATCAGTTGTGACCTAGATTCATTTGAATAAAATAATCCCATATCAATGGTCCCTAGCAGATATCTGAACAGATGCTTAATACCATTCCAGTGTCTTTGTGTTGGGGAAGAACTAAATCTCGTTAACAAACTTATAGAGAAAGCTATATCTAGTCAAGAATTATTAGCAAGATACATTAATGTCCCGAATACACTAAGATATGGTATTCCAATACCTCGAAATTCTTCATTATTTTCATGAGGATGAAATGGATTTTTATTTATATCAAGCAATCTCACAACCATCGGGGTACTTAATTGATGTGCTTTATCCATATAAAAACGCTTCAAAATATTTTAGGTGCACGTTGATTGATGGACAAATATTCCATTTTTCAAATGCTCAATTTGTAAGCCAAGACACAATTTTGTCTTTCCAAGATTTTTCATTTCAAATTCTTTCTTCAAGCATTCTACTTCCTTTGGAAGTTCTTCATGAGTTCCAATGATATTCAAGTCATCAACATACATAACTATTATGAAAAATTCAGATCTAGATCCTTTTATAAAGACACAAGGACAAATTGGGTTATTCTTGAACCCTTCTTTGAATAAGTATTCGCTAAGGCAATTATACCACATACGCCTTGATTGCTTCAATCCGTATAAGGATTTCTGAAGCTTTATCGAATAAGTTTCCCCGAAATCTTTGTACATTTCAGACACTTTGAATCCTTCAGGAATTTTCACAAAAATTTCGTTGTCCAGTGAGCCATATAAATAGGACGTGACAACATCCATAAGACGCATATCAAGTTTTTCATGAATTGCTAGACTGATAAGATACCTGAATGTGATTACATCCACCACAGAAGAATATATCTCCATATAATCATTGTCAGGTCGTTGCGAAAATCCTTGTGCCACAAGTCGTGCTTTATATCTTACAACTTCATTTTTCTTATTTTTTTCGCAATAAAATCCATTTGTACCCCACTGGCTTTACACCTTCAGGTGTTTGGGCTATTAGGTCCAAAAACTTCACGTTTTTAAAGTGAAATCAATTCTACTTGGATAGCGACTTTCCGTTTTGGCCAATTATTTCTCTGTCTATATTCATCGACGGATTTCAGTTCAAGACCCTCATCTTGTTACATTATTTCAGCAACAACATTATAAGCAAAAATGCGATAGATAACTATATCATTTCGGTTTCATCTTTTTCCAGATGAGACATAATTTATTGAGATCTCTTCAATTTATTATTTCCAGGTGCCTGGACCTCTTCTGAGCTTTTATCAATTGTTACGTCTCGGAGCTCTTCTTCAAAAACTACCTTCATATTATGACCATCTTGTTCATTTGTCCTTTTCCTTTTTCGAGAATTTTATCTTTGGAATCGATTGGTCTACCACGTTTTATGTGTGGTTTGTACTCATTTGCTTTAACAGATTGTCCTACCGGGACATCAACTCGAATTGGAGCATTTGCAGCTGGAATATGAGATTTAGTAATCCTTGGTAGGTTGGTAAATGCATTTGGAAGTTGATTTGCAATACTTTGCACATGAATTATCTTTTGAACCTCTAGTTCACATTGATTTGTACGAGGATCTAAATAAGATAATGATAATGCATTCTAGTCTATCTCCTTTTTCAGCTGCTTATTCTCTCCCCCTAATGTTGGAAAAGTTGATTCATCAAAATGGCAATCAAAAAATATTCCCGTAAATAAATCTCCAGTCATGGGTTCCAGATATTTAATAATAGAAGAAGATTCATATCCAACATATATCCCTAACATTCTTTAGGGACCCATCTTTGTGCGTTGTACTGGAGCAATTGGAACATATACTGCACATCAAAATATTCTAAGATGAGAAATATTTGGCTCTTCACCATAAACCAATTGTAATGGGTAGAGTTTATGATAACTCGTTGACCTGATGCACACAAGTGCTGCTACATGTAAAATAGCATGACTCCATATTGAAATAGGAAGTTTTGTTCTCATAAGCAATGATTGAGCAATTAGTTGGAAGCGTTTTATAAATGATTCTGCCAGACCATTCTGAATATGTACATGAGCAACAGGATGTTCAACTGTTATCCCAGTTGACATACAATAATCATTAAACGCTTGGGATGTAAATTCACCAGCACTATCAAGACGAATTGTCTTAATTGCATAATCTGGAAATTGTGCTCTTAATCGTATTATTTGAGCTAACAACCTCGCAAATGCGAGATTGTGAGTTGATAATAAGCACACATGAGACCATCTTGTAAATGCATCTATTAAAATTATATAATAATTAAATAGTCCACATATTGGATGAATGGGCCCACATATATCACCATGTATACGTTCCAGAAATACTGGGGATTCAATCCCAACATTAGTTACTGATGGCCTAGTAATAAATTTACCTTGAGAACATACAACACAAGAGAATTCCTTATATTGAAGAATCTTCTAGTTCTTCAATACATGTCTATGTGAACTCTCAATTATTTTGCGCATCATACTAGAACCAGGATGGCCCAACCGGTCATGCAAAAGATAAAATCATTGGATTAATAAACTTCTGGTTTACTATAGCATGTGTTTCAGCATATATGGAACATTAGAAATTACGCTAGGAATGTAGAAATTAGCATATATGATGCTTTAGAAAAGTACAGTAAGAAGAACAAACTACTTGCAGACATAATATGAAAATAACAACTTGTCTTAAAGTTTTACTCCCCAGTAAGATGATCACTTCTTCAGTCAATATCCTCAAAGAAGTCTCCAGCTTCTAAATGAGTAATATTTGTAAGGCCTCCAAAATCATCACCTTTATATGCAAGATTTGTCTCATCATCATCATATTTGTTTGAGAGACCTGTTTCATCATCATTATTTTGAAAAGTCAAGTTTGCCTTTACATTGTTTTCTATATTTTAATGGAGCCTTGATAAAGTTTGACAAAATGGTTAGGTGTACGACAAACATGTGCCCGATGCCCTTTCATACCACATCGGTGGCAAATATTAACTCTGCCTTTTAAAGGATTATTTGAGGATCCTTATTATTTTCCTATTTATTCCCACTATGATGATGATAATTATTTCGTCCCCTTTCATGCGCACGTACACGACCATGGCCACGGCCACGGCCACGATAATTATTTTATCTTCTTTCAGACTTTTAATTCGCTGCTACCATATTCACTTCGAAAAATAGTGTAGATCCAATGGAAGGGGCTTCATGATTTTTCATTAAAAGAGTATTATGTTGCTCAGCCACCAGGAGGCATGAGATTAATTCAAAATATTTCTTTAAATCCTTTTCATGGTATTGCTGCTGGAATACCATATTTGAAGCATGAAAAGTAGAAAGAGTCTTTTCCAGTAAGTGCTCATCATTCACAGTTTTTTAACATAATTTAAGTTGGGAAGTTATCCTGAATACAGCAGAATTATATTCACGTACAGTTTTAAATCTTGTAATCGTAAGTGAATTCATTCATATCGAGTTTTTGGCAATATTGTTGCCTTAAGATGGTCATATCGTTCTTTCAAACTGCTCCGTAATTCAAATGGATCGTTCATGATTAAGTATTCAGTCTTTAACCTTTCATCGAGATGATGACGAAGGAAAATCATAGCCTTTGCTTTATTCTGGCTTGATGCTTCATTTTCTTGTATAATAGTATTTTCAAGAGCTTTTGCAGCAAGGTGAATTTCAGCATCAAGGACCCATGATAAATAATTCTTTTCGAAGATGTCAAGTGCCACAAATTCAAGTTTTGATATATTCGACATAGTAAGACTATCAATAAAAACCAATAGTTAGAGATAACAATAAACACTAAATAAAAGAAAAAAACTTTAAGGAATAAAAATAAGAACAAACTATTATAGTTTTATATAAGGACATACCAAATATATTAACACGGTTACTAGTCGAAATTAAGGGCTATCTTCAGAATTTTTGTTTCTAAATATGATCTTCTACTACGTAAGACAAAAGACGTGAAGTTTTATTTTTTTAAGATGTTTTGTGCATTTAGTTGTTATGGGCAAAAAATAGTTATCGTTACCTTTAATTTGTGCTAGAGCTAAAAGATAGGTAATGCTTTTTCCTTTGTCAAATAAAAAAACTAAGAGTGTATACAAAATTAAATAGTAAAGTTTTCAAAAATTACAACAGCATAAGGGTGAGAGGCTCGAACTCTTGACCTCAAGATTACTCTTAAGCTATGAGACTTGCGCGCTAGCCAACTGCACCACCACCCCAATGATAGTAAAGTTTCCAGAAACTGGTTTTTCTTTTTAAGACTAAACCATTTTGTTATACTTAAATAAAACTAGTTAAATATAATAGTATAACTCAGTCCATATTTAGTACGGCAGCTAAATTCATTTCGAGTTAGTACAAGGTATGTAAAACAATACCTAAAAGAGGATATGAAAATAAACCAAAAGGTGGTAGTGGAAATTATCAGAGTCTCGTATTGATAACGTATTATAAAATAAAAACAATATAACAAGAACTGTGTAATTAACTAGAACGTAACATAAGAAGGGAAAAATAATATTAGAAGAGAGGAATTCGTCTATTTTCAACTGTATGGAATAGGTTCATCAGTGAAACTATTTATAAAAACATTTCGTAATTACAGAACCAATTCAAAACTTGTTATGAATACAAAATTAATCTAAAACATGTTATGAATATATAACAAATCCAAAACCTGTTACGGAAGACAGTGGATTCATGAATTATAACATAAATATAATATTTTGCTTCAACATTCTTTGACTCATATATAAAAGTGAGCATTCCCCTACCTCCTTCACCCTTTCTTTCCTTCTTGGGCCACACAAGCAACTGCTAACTATCTAACTCCGACATCGAAGTACTTGTTTTGCGCCAGCTGAGACCTCAAACCATTTTCCTGTAAAGATCAAACAAAGTTCACTAATTCTTTGTACTGTATAATTTATAGACTCCTACTCGCGTATATGTAGTGTTGAACTAGTAAAAAGGCTGCAGCTTTTAGCCACAAGCCTTGGATGTTTTGATCTACGTCCTGGAAAACCAAGAATTTGCACTATGAGGTCCCTTTTGAGGTTTATTCAAAGTTATGCCCCGTGCTTGTTCAAAGTTATGTTCACCCAGCACAATTGTTCCAAAGTTATGCCCCACTCTAGTATAACTCTAGATCTTTATACAAATGGTCGATCCATGAAATTACACACATTGACCTTGAAAACGAATGATCTTGATTTTTTAACCCCCGCTTGCCTCACGGTTAAATCTTTAAAGTCAAAAGGGTTAACAATATGACAAACGAGGGGAGCATTTGTTAAACTTGAAGTTCTGCCCATGGGGCAAGCGAGGCAAAAAAATCAATAGCGATACCAAAGTGTCCTATTTGTGCAAATCACTCTAGCCGATCGAATTCACAGTTTATTTTTTAAGCCGTTATATAAGATCACACATTGATTACACATGATTATATCCATATTATAAATAGATCATACAAATATTATACAGTTGCCAGATATTTTAGTTTAAGCGGTTGGATGAACGACTATGTGCCGCTAACCTACTTGCAGAACACATTTAGACGGAGACAAAAATTAAATAGTGGCTTAAAGTGATCCTCTTTGTGCAAATCTACCCCTGGAAATTGCATGATTGGATTTAGAGAGGGCCATACAAACAACATGGGCCTTTCCCCCAAACTGGGGAACTATCAAAAATGCCACCTTCAAAATGGCACCAATTAGATAAAATCGAGCCAAATCCAATAGGAGAGTCACCAAAATTTATCAGCTTTCGTATCCTTTATTATTGTCATTATCCTTTTCTACGCAGAGAAGTGGTGGTTTTCGTAATATTTTTGAGTATGATTCATGTATGAATTGGTTATTCATCTGACATACTTATGGAGTGAACTTAGAAACCAGGTGTTTGACATGTGAGAAAATATATTTTGAATCATCACCTTAAGGGCTGTACCAAATATCAATGTCAATTAATTAAGTCCATAAGAAGACATTCAGTTCGAGAAAGAGGAATATTTAAAGACAAATTAGACTATTAACGTAAACAGACAATAGGAGGGTTGTTTTTGGGATGATAGCATCTTTGTCGGTTGGAAGCATAATCCTTGTTCTTCTATTTTAGCTAAATAATTATAGCTCTGCACTCGGGGAACTGTGAATAATGAACAATTATTTATCTATCGTAACAACAAAAATAGTACGTAGTAGTAAATTTCACAACCCTCTATAACATGCGGATTTAGAATTTAAAAGTAATAGGTCATTGCTATCGAATAAAAATCGAACTGAATTAACATATTAAATTTGAGTTGTATCCTTAAATCGACCAATGCAAAATTAAAATATATAATATTTGTTATTAATTAACTTTTTATATAGATATTTTTCGAAGATACCTGGGGCAGGGTGACCCTAACCAAGGATAGTCCGCCTCTGCCTATAGACATCTCCATTAGCTAACACTTCAGTAAGAAATAGTTTATTTTTGTAAATGGTTAATTTTTTTAAAATAAAAAACATATGTATGACAAAGGCAAAAAGGGCTAAAGGCCAAAGAGTAGACAGGATAAGGGCAAAGTTAGGGGACACGTGAGAACCGATGGGAAAAGATTTTTTGGCCAAGTTAAAGCATAGAGAAAAAAGCATGTCACGAAAGAAGAAAAGTTGGAACAGATGTTTTATAGTTTGGAATTATGCTCCTTTACAAACTTTATTTAATTTTTTCAAAACTTTTTATGAGACTAAATTACCACGATTAATCTCTTCATTTACTGAATTACCTAAATTTTTTGCTTTTAATTTAAATCACTTTTCATTAAAAAGATAACAAAAGATAGCTCACGTATCATGTTCATGCCGAGACCAGAAAAAATCACACTTCAAAAAATATAATATAAATAATATATTTTAATATAAATATTAATATCTATTTTCACGGTGCAGAATTCACGTTCTTTAAATCAGAACAACTTTACTACTCCTATTATTTCATGGCGGAAAAGCAAAGAGAGAAAAAAAAGTACTACTACGAGAAAAAGGGTGAAAGAGACATTGGTTTTTTGAGAAGTCCAATGAGGAGTGTGTCATATATGTCAGGAATTCAGAAAACACTCCACGCAAGTTTTAGTATTATCAGTTTTAGTCCACGCCAAAAATTAATTATATTTAATCAAAAAAATTATATAAAATTATATAATTTATATATATAATTATACAAAATATATATATACATAAATATATAAATTTTACATATTATTTTAACTATTATTTTTACCGCAATTATATAATATCATTATTACACGCAAGTTTGCATGAGATATCTTCAGAGATTCGTGCCCTACCCTCTTACTGCTACTGGTCAGCTTTGTATTTTCTTGATTAAAATTATCGAATAAGTCCAAAGTTTTCGAACTTTGAAAGTACTGATAGGGTTGGCTGCCTTTTTCAGGACAACGGTAGATGGCATCCAATGTTTAAATTATCTCAATTACAAGTCTAAGATATTTTTGCTAGTGTTTGGTAATAAATTTTTATATTTATTTTTAAAATTTTAATTTGAGTGAAGTTTGATTTGAAGATGAAGAGTTGTTTGGACATAATTTTTCAAATATATTTCGCCATTTTTTTTGGAAAAATATGAAATGTAACTTATACTCATAACTTCTAAAAACTATCAAAAATATTCAACAATAACCAACCAAACAAACTTGCTAATCATGTATATGCAGAACCTTCATCGACGTCATTTATTATCATTATCACAAATCATAGCCTTGAACGTAGATAAGTTTGGCACAAAATTATCATTTTTATATATAATGAACTACAAAATATATTATCCTAAAACCATAACCTGATATTTTAATATCAACTGCTAATAACACAATTACTAGCCACTATTATTCATCGTATTGCAATAATATTACAAGATCCATCAATCCAAAAGAAAATAATAATAATTAGCTAGTAGTTAGTTGGGTCACAATAGGTGGTGGAATTTTTTTATAAAGTACAACAGTTTGGGGTAATTTTTGAAATTGTAAAAAAATCAAACAGTGATATTTTGGGCCAAAACTAAATCTAGAGCTAGTTTTGACATTTGAAATTTTTATTTTCAAAATCTGCCAAAATATGGACAAAATTTATAAACAGACATGTTTTGTCAAAACATTTTTGGAAAAAACTTGCCAAAATCTATGGCCAAACGAATTATAAGCAAAGTTTGAATTGGATAATGTAAATTCTTTTGAATATTAACTTTTCAAGTTAATACTTTCATACTATAATAAGTTAGGGCAACAATTTAAATTCAAAGGTTTTTCGGTCACTAATTTTTGGGAAATTGCACGAATTATAGTAAGACAATTTGAAGATAAACTGATTGAGAAGGTAAGACATGTAATGTCATGGGCGGCTTTCCAGCCATGCTTCATGACCCCTTGGACGCGTCCCGTGGCGTCCTGGCAAGCCTCCCAACACCTAGCGCCATGATCGGCCCCGTGGTCTTGGCAGCTCCAAGTGACAAGCGCGCAAGCGCCTCTGTCGCCCCACTGACAGCCAGCGCCAATGCCCAGTCACAGGCAGATGCCCATAGCGCCGCGCGCGGACCCCGAACCGAATGACAAAGTTGCTGCTGACGGACTTGTTTCTACTTTGTAGAAGACTAAGTCCTTTTCTTTGTAAATATAGAATAGATTTACTTTATTTTCTTTCAGTATGAACTTACAGCTTTCTTAGGTCAACTCTTGTAACTTTGGTTTATTTATTTTAAGCTTTATTAGGGGGGTATAAGCATTCAAACATTCAAGCAAGCAATCATTTTTCTGTACTGGTGTCTCGCCCCCTCGACACCGTGTAGCTTTTGTAATAGCCTTTCATTTATACAAGCAAGCTCTTTTCTCAATTTTCTCTACAAGCTCTCAATTCTCTCGTTGCTCACGATATTAGTTTTCCCGCACGGTACTGACAATCTAGTTTAGCGTGCGGAGGGGACCTCAGTTGGCGGACGGCAATCGTACTGACATCGATTGCTTAGCCTTACGACGCCTTCCAAAGAACCTCAAGAAGGCGCCGCTTAACAGTTGGTATCAGAGCATAGGCTCGACATCGGATGAGGGAACGCATTGCCATTACACCATTTCAGACCATGGTGAATTACGGGGACCGGATCACGGCCCTCGAACAGACGGTTGACGCATTACGGCCCATTGTGGAATTTGTACCTGACATACAGACCACCCTACTGCAAAGATTGGATGACCTGGATCGCAGGATGCACCAGGCCGAAATAGATATTGAAAATGTTAGCCGCGACTCGAAAGGAGACCGGCAAACGGCAGCCACAGAGGCAGCCGAAATATTTGGGAAATTTGAGGGCCTCCAGCAGGAGCGTGCCGAAGATTTAGCCCACAGGGCACAAGAGGCAGACAGGATGACTGCCATGCAACAGACCATAGACAACTTGACGGGCCAGCTCAATGTTGTCAATGCTGCTTTACAGGGCCTGCTTCGAGGAAGCGGGAACCAAACCGGGGGTGCTATGAACTTCGCTCCCGCGGCCCAGAAACTGAAAATTCCTGAGCCCAAGCCATACAGTGGGGCTCGGAATGCCAAAGAAGTGGATAATTTCATCTTTGACATCGAGTAGTATTTCGATGCCGTGGGAGGCCTAAAAGAAGCTAAGAAGGTGGCAACTGCTGCCATGTATCTTCAAGGTGATGCTAAACTCTGGTGGCGGGTGAAATATGAAGCCATAAGGGCCGGTGAGGACACTCTTGATACATGGGCGGAACTGAAGGCTGCCATACGCTTACAGTTCTTCCCAGAAAATGTTGAGTATAATGCAAGAAGGAAACTCCGGGAGCTCCGCCAGACCAAGTCAGTGCGGACTACGTGCGAGAATTCTCTGCACTTATGTTGAGCATACAAGACATGGGGGACAAGGACAAACTCTTCACCTTCCTTGAATGGTTGAAACCCTATGCTCGCATGGAACTCCAGAGACAAAGGGTAGACACATTACCCAAGGCAATCCAAGCAGCGGAATGCCTAGGGGACTATCAAGTGGAAGCTTGAAAGGATAGACCTCAACAGCCTGTCAAAGGAGGATATAAGGGGGGTCATTCAAGTAATAGTGGCCCAAGCAGAAGTGAAGGAGATCGGAGTGCAAACAAATCTAGGGCTCCCTCCTCAGGCAGCACCAGTGCTGCATCTACCAACAATGATGGGCGGAGAAAGCCCCCTTCAGGGTGTCGTCACTGTGGCGGACCCCATTGGAATAACGAGTGCCCACATGCGCAAATGAATACTCATCAAGTTGTTGATGATGGAACGGATGATGAATCTGATGATGCGGATCAGACCGAGCCGGTAGGTGTCTTCAACGCAATTGTGGATTCTTTTTCTGACACCTTGGCGGAGACCAGTGCTGGTATCCGCAAGAAGAAGGATTCTTGCCCTATCAACAAGAAAGGGAAAAAGAAGGCGGACGAGAAGACCCCTCCTAAGCAAGAGCGGACCTTAATGTACGTCGAGGTAAAGTTAAATGGCAAACCTATTCGAGCAATGATAGATACGGGTGCAACCCATAACTATCTAGCCTCGACTCAAATGGAACGCCTTGGCCTATTCGTAGGAAAGGGCAGAGGTAGTGTCAAGGCTATCAACTCACCTCCTCAACCAGTTGGGGGAATAGCCAGAGATGTGCCAGTGATACATGGCCCTTATGAAGGAAAAATCAACCTGCGAGTGGTGATCATAGATGACTTCGAGTTGATAGTGGGGTTGGAATTCCTGAGGCAAACCAACACCATGCCTGTGCCATATGCAGACATGTTACTGATGATGGGGACAAATGGGGCCAAGCCCTGCTCCATCCCGTGCATGCCCGTGAAGATGGTTGTGGAAAACATCTCAGCCTTGCAGTTGAAGAAGGGGTCAAGAGACATGAACCTACATTCTTGGCTACTCTATGCATCGAAGATATAGAACGCTCCTCGGGTCCTCTTTCTGCACCCGTGAAGGAGCTGTTACTGGAATTCGAAGATGCCATGCCACAAGAAATGCCAAAGCGTCTTCCGCCGAGGCGTACTGTGGACCACGAAATTGAGTTGGTGCCGGGTGCGAAGCCACCTGCCCGGGCGCCATACAGAATGTCACAACCCGAACTCACCGAGCTTCGGAGACAATTAACGGAAATGTTAGACACAGGAATCATCATACCCTCCAAATCCCCATACGGGTCCCCTGTGCTCTTTCAAAAGAAACATGATGGGAGTTTACGGCTATGCATAGATTATCAGGCCCTAAACAACTATGAAGAACAAGTACCCTATTCCACTCATGGCAGACTTGTTCGACAGATTGGGTAGTGCGGCGGTGTTCACTAAGATAGACCTGAAGACTGGTTATTAGCAGGTACGAATCGCAGAGGGCGACGAGCACAAGACGACGTGCGTGACGAGGTATGGGTCATATGACTTCCTGGTGATGTCGTTCGGCTTGACTAATGCACCAGCCACATTCTGCACCCTGATAAACCAAGTCTTCCGAGAATATATTGATGAATTCGTGGTGGTCTACTTGGACGACATTGTCGTGTATAGCCAGACATTGGAGGAACATCTAGAGCATTTGCGAAAGGTCTTATCCCGATTGGGGGAGCATGAATTATATGTGAAGCTGTCCAAATGCTCTTTTGCTCAAAAACAGATAGACTTCCTCGGGCATATCATTGAGGAAGGGCGGATCAAGACGGACCAACAAAAGATTCAGGCTATCACAGATTGGCCGCCGCCTAAGGACGTCCATGCCTTGAGGGCGTTCCTTGGCCTATGCAATTTCTACCGCCGTTTTGTGAAGAACTACTCTCTCATTGCTGTACCGCTAACAGAACTCCTCAAGAAGGCCACACCTTGGGATTGGGGATCCAGGCGAGCAGAGGCCTTCAACGCCTTGAAAGCGGCTATGTCTAGTAGCCCTGTCTTGGCCCTCCCTGATTTGGCCAAGCCATTTGAGGTACAGACGGATGCCTCCGATTATGCACTTGGCGGATTCTTGCTACAGGATGGACATCTTGTAGCCTATGAGAGCCGGAAGCTAAAGGATGCAGAGCGGCGTTATGCCGCCCACGAAAAGGAATTATTGGCTGTAGTTCATTGTCTGCGCCTTTGGAGGCATTATCTGTTGGGAACCCCGTTCGTGGTCAAGACAGATAATACAGTTGTTAGCCACTTCCTTACTCAGCCGAAGTTGAATGGTCGACAGGCCAGGTGGCAGGAGCTTTTAGCGGAATTCCACTTCAACTTGGAGTACCGCAGTGGAAAGACTAACCAAGTTGCTGATGCACTCAGTCGGAGGGCGGATCTCGCATCCGTGTGCTTACTCGCCACCCTTAGAGGGAGCGAAGTAGCCACCAACATCAAAGACCAGATACTAGGTCTCCTCATCAAGGATCCTGCTGCACAGTATTTAAGTTACTTTGGTAGAACAAGGCAAGACTCGCCAGTTCCACATAGAAGATGGTTTCCTGAAAGTGAAAGGAAACCGACTTTATGTCCCTAAGGGAGGAGATCTGTGAAGGACCCTTCTGGTGGAATGCCACGACACTTTGTGGGCAGGTCATCCTGGTAAAGAACGCACCATGGTGTTACTTCGCCGTGCATATTATTGGCCTCAAATGGCCGACGACGTCGCTCAGTACGTGAAAACTTGTCTAACATGCCAAAAGGACAAGTCGGATCGTCTGACACAAGCAGGACTCTTGGAACCCCTAGCTGTTCCAAAGCGGCCTTGGGAAAGCGTTTCTCTAGATTTCATCACCGGCTTGCCCAAGATTGGGGATCTTACAACTATTCTGGTTGTGGTGGATCGG
Organism: Nicotiana obtusifolia; assembly: GCA_002018475.1. Taxonomy (NCBI): domain Eukaryota; kingdom Viridiplantae; phylum Streptophyta; class Magnoliopsida; order Solanales; family Solanaceae; genus Nicotiana; species Nicotiana obtusifolia. The sequence goes on along the minus strand of MCJB01041399.1, from coordinate 4,975 downwards.
TTTTCCAAGTACGCTACCTTTATAGCAGCCCCATAGTATATATCAGCAGAAGATACAGCTCGACTCTTCCTCTCTCATGTTGTGAAATATTAGGGTCTGCCAAAAGAGATCGTTAGTGATCGCGACTCGCGCTTCACTAGCAACTTCTGGACGCAACTATTCAAGTGCCTTGGGTCAAAACTAAGTCACAGTTCAAGCTTTCATCCGCAATCAATGGCCAAACGGAGCGGTTTAACGGCATGCTGGAGGAATACCTCCGCCACTTTGTAACTGATTCGCAGAAAAATTGGGTGAAGCTTTTGGATGCTGCTCAGCTGTGTTTCAATTCACAAAAGAGCTCCAGTACCAACAAGAGCGCTTTTGAAATTTTTACCGGACAGCAACCGCTACTCCCACACACTGTGAATGCTCTAAACATGGCAAAGTCTCCCCGAGCTGCTAGCTTCGCAAGAGAATGGAAGCGAAATTTGGAGATAGTGCGGAGCTATCTTGTCAAAGCCCAAAAGCGGATGAAGAGGCATGCTGATCAAAATCGTCGGTTTGTTGAATATCAGGTAGGAGACAAAGTGATGGTCAAAATCCCAAAGCGGTACTTATTTGCGAGAGTCCATGACCCTCGCCTGTTGCAAAAATATATTGGACCCTTGTCCATTGAAAAGTGCATTGGAAAAGTGGCATACCGGGTGGATACCCCAGCTTGGTGGAAGATTCATCCTGTCTTCCATGTCAGTCTCCTGAAACCTTTTCGGGAAGACACGGAGGATCCTGCACGGAGCCAACTTATAATCCCCAGTATTCGGGGCCCCAATTCAGCTGGAAAAAGGCGTGCTGAAGCTATCTTTGACGATAGAGTGATTCATGCCTCCAGGAAAGATCACCAAGAGTTCTTGGTGAAATGGCAGGGACGTGACGTAGAGGAGAATACTTGGGAGAGGGGGACAAACCTCAAAGCCTTCAAGAGCCTAATTGAAGATTATCTTGCAAGTAAGGCGCCGAGGACGTCGCCAACTCAGGTGGGGGAGAATGTTATGGGCGACTTTCCAGCCATGCCCCATGACCCCTTGGACGGCCCTCGTGGCGTCCTGGCAAGCCTCCCAACACCTAGCGCCACGGTCGGCCCCGTGGTCTTGGCAGCTCCAAGTGACAGGCGCGCAAGCGCCTCTGTCGCCCCACTGACAGCCAGCGCCAATGCCCAGCCACAGGCAGATGCCCATAGCGCCGTGCGCGGACCCTGAGCCGAATGACAAAGTTGCTGCTGACGGACTTATTTCTACTTTGTAGAAGACTAAGTCCTTTTCTTTGTAAATATAGAATAGATTTACTTTATTTTCTTTCAGTATGAACTTACAGCTTTCTTAGGTCAACTCTTGTAACTTTGGTTTATTTATTTTAAGCATTATTAAGGGGGTATAAGCATTCAAACATTCAAGCAAGCAATCATTTTTCTGTACTGGTGTCTCGCCCCCTCGACACTGCGTAGCTTTTGTAATAGCCTTTCATTTATACAAGCAAGCTCTTTTCTCAATTTTCTCTACAAGCTCTCAATTCTCTCGTTGCTCACGATATTGATTTTCCCGCACGGCACTGACAATCTAGTCTAGCGTGCGGAGGGGACCTCAGTTGGCGGACGACAATCGTACTGACATCGATTGCTTAGCCTTAGATCGCCCTTCCAAAGAATCTCAGGAAGGCGCCGCGTAACAGTAATTGTGCTGTGACCTAACTCCAACAGAGGGAAAACAAATGAGTCATTTGGATATGGTGTTCATCTCATTAAAAGAAGACTATTGTCACACCTCTTTTCGTACACTCCCCGGGAGAGGAAATGTATGAAAAATGAGTTTTTCCAATTAAAGTGACATTTAATCGAAATGGGATAATTGAATTATTTTCAGAGTCGCCACTTGGAAATTTAAATTGGTGTTCCAAGTCACCGGTTTTATCCCAGATCGAGGAAAGTTCGACTTTCATAAAGAAGTCTGCGAACCAGAAATTCTAAGTAAGGAATTCTGTTAACCCGCGGGAAGGTGTTAGGCACCCTCGGGTTCCGTGGTTTTAGCACGGTCGCTTATTGTCACAATCGGCTTTATTATCTAATTTTAATACCTGTTATTAGCCTATAGTGCATTTCGCTTTATTCCGCTTTTCCGCTTTTTTTTTAAAAAAAAAAAATTATTAGAGAATTGCAATGTTAATCAAAATATGTCACGAATCACGTCACATAAATGCACCCGTAATTTGTAACATCTTTTAATTAAACATCGGAATTTTGGATTTGGGTCACATAAATGCGCACCCGAGTTTAGGAAATTCAATTATTAAAATAACGCGCCTGAAGCAGCTACGCGTTTTTAACTTTTCGAGGGCCATGAAATTTGCTAAATAGCGCACCTCAATTTTCTAAGTGTTTAATTAATGAGGGCCATATGTTTGTAAATTTATTTGGTATGGCACACCTCAGATTAATTTAAAGAAATTCATTATTCAAATATTTGTTAAAATCGAGTCACCTAAAGGCACCCCCGAAATTCGTATTGTCACTATGTCACGGGAACCGTACCCATAGTGGCAACACAATTAATCGTGTTTAAGGCCTAATCACTAAAATTTAAAGAGTTAAGGCTCATTTGCGCCGATATTATACTTTAATTAACTAAGAGGGCCATAGATGATCGATATTAATGGTATGGCACACCTCTACTATCTTAAAGTAATTTTTAATACTACATGTCATTATTAAACTTAGTAATGATATCCTTACAGGCGCTATTGTCAATATCTTGACTAAGATACTCGAAATTCATCTAATAACATCCTTTACAACAAGAAAGCTTTACAGTAGATAAGTTGGCACCATTTAATTGCAAATATGGTCAACACATTTTCACAAATACGTCGTAATCTGAATTTATACTAACAATACCATTTCTCCAGCACAACCAATTCAACAAAAACAAACTGCGAATTCAAATTTGCAGTAGAATGAATCTGTTCCTAGGGATTAAACAGTCCCGATACAATTACGAATATATATAACCAATGTTTCACTGAGTTCATTTCTACGCATAGTCTCACAGCTATCTGATTACAAACGCAGCTGGCAGATTAATACCCACAGTTACATACCGAACTTTTCATTAACCTCACAGCAAACATGCTCAAAACTAGACCAAACACAGTTCAGTTGCCAAGCACAGTTGTTGAACACACACACAGTTATAGCATGGATTTGTACCCTAACAGTGTTACTGCCCAGAATAATAACCTTGATACGAGAAATCTTGAGTGATTACAAGGTAAATGCTTCAGATTATCGGTGGGTTCTACCACCCTCCTCTCGACAGCTAGTCCATATTTCAACACAGTTAACAAAACAGAACAGTACTATTATCAACAATCACTCAGACAGCTTTTGCACCCAATTTCGATCGATTTTAGCTACATTTAACTGGCAAAGGATATGATAGTAATGTGGCGACAGGGTCACTAAGTTCAATTATACTATTTAACGAGCTAATGGCAGTACGTGACCAACAACATTAGTAGACGGATTCCAGCTAAAATTATTGCGAACTCAGTAAACCACATCATGAACTCAGCTAAATTCCATTAGCAAACAACAACATCAGTAATACCAACAACTCCCATCAGTGATATCAAAACATCAGTGATATCAACAGTGAGCAACATCAATAAACGACGTCAGTAAACAAACATCAGCAAACTACTCCCATCTAAGGTTTAACGATAGCATTGAAAATCCCAAAGATTACCAAAAATGCAATAATGAAATCCAAATGGCTTTTTATCGTTGCGAACTCAGTTAGATTTGACATTAACATAAGGAACCAGCACTACCAACATATCAATCGAACAATAACCATCAACAGTGAAACAGTAGCATGAAGTACACACGTTGATTGTATAGATTCAAACAGTTCGCATAATCATTTGCTTGCAACTGAATTTAAAATTACAGAATGTTAAGACATACCTAAAAAAAACTATAATCAAACTTGGTTGTGAGACAGCAGCAGCAAATCGTCAGCAATGATCACAGCTTCTTCCTGATTCTTTTCCTTAGACTCCTTTCTCTCAAAACAGAATAGAATACTCTATCCTCTATCTTTTTTTTTATCTCTTTCTTTCAATCTTTTCCAGTGTTCTCTCCCGCTCCAATTTTTAGCTTCTGTTTTTTACTTGCTCTGTTTTTGTCTTTCAATATTTCAGACTTTTTCTCCAAAAAAAATGGAACCCCCTCACTATGAAAACGACCTCCCTTTTATAACTCCCCTGACCCCTCCTCTTTTATTTTTCTTTTTGAATTTCTTTTATTTCCCTTTTCTGTTTCAGAATCCCCACTCACGCCAGAACTCCCTGCACTCACCCATCATTCCCCTTTGCATGTGTTTGTTATAACAGAATCTGTTTCTAGCTTTCAGAAAGTGCTTTTCACCCCCTCACAAATCCTTTATCTGACTTCCTCACCCGTTTCTAGAATCTTCCACTAACACTCCTGACTTTAATTTTTTCTGGGCCGAAATTAACAAATCCAAACCTAACTGGGCTTCCCTTTTATTGCAAAATCAGTTTCGTCCGTGAAACTCTTTAGCTTATAGCCACTTGACGACTCGGCCTATTTTAAACTAATTTTGTGGATTAAACCTATCAAAAGCGAAAATGGTTATCTGTGTAAAACTCCCAAAAATCAGAGAAAGCTGACAAGGGTAAAAAAAAAAGGGTAGAAGAAGAGAAACCCTAATAAAAGCTAAGAAATGAAACTGAATCGAAGAAATGAGAGATACCTTGGACTACTGATTTTTTCAAACTTTGATTTTCAAGTTAAAATTAACTTTAACCATGTGTTCTTGCTAAGAATACATGGCTAAAGTTGTTTTATACTCAAAATCAAACCTTCAACTCGGCTCTTTGCATGTTAGGCTCTTTTCAATTTTGTCTTAAATCGTCTAATTTT
>MCJB01041388.1:23043-60041 GCA_002018475.1 Nicotiana obtusifolia | reverse complement strand
GTTTCTTAAGTTTGACTCTTTTGTATTCGGGAGAATCATAAGAGGATACATTATTCAAGTGTTGGGAAATATTGGATCATAAGTTAATAAGAACCGATTGCATATCAAGAACGGACTTCAATATCAATATCAAGACCATTCTACTACGTTAGGGGGAACACAATCTTAGTATCTTAAATTCATATTTTTACGTTCAAATTATTCTCAAACTGCAGTTCTTAGTTTACTTTTCTTTACATATTCAACACCAATTTATTCTATTTGGCTACTTGATAGAATTACGACTAAGTAAAGTATTGCATTAATTGGATAATTGTTTCACGCCTATTCCTTGTGGGATTCGACCCCAACCTCGTTGGGTTACTATATTTGACATTGATCTCTTACACTATTGTTAAGGTGTAATTTGAGCGAATCATACAACTATGCACCTCGGAAATTATCTTTGGATCTTGAGAATAGGAAGACTCCTCCTACAAAGCCTTCTATTAAAGAGCCACCTACTTTGGAGTTGAAGCCATTGCCCTCACATCTACGGTATGAATTTCTTGGCCCTTGTTCTACTTTGCTGGTTATACTTTCCTCTTGTTTGACTAACATGCGGGTTGATTCCACATTGGCGGTGTTGCAAAAGAGGAAGAAGGCTATTGGGTGGATTTTGGCGGATATTCCGGGTATAAGCCCCGCATGTTTCATGCATAAGATCAAGTTGGAGGATGGTGCTAAACCGTCCATTGAACATCAAAGAAGACTAAATGTGGCTATGCAAGAAGTGGTCAAGAAGGAGATTATTAAGTGGTTGGATGCTGGGGTTGTTTGATCCGCTCAAATTACACCTTAAGAATAGTGTAAGCGATCGATGTCAAATATAGTAACCCAACTAGGTTGGGGTCGAATCCCACAGGAAATAGGCGTGAAACGAATATCTGATTAACGTAATATTTCGCTTAGTATTAATTCGATCAAGTATCAGAATAAAATATATTGATGTTGAATACGTAACTATGATTAAACTACTAAGTGCAGATTGAAAGAATTAATTGAATAAATTTATGAAGTTGAGATACTAAGGTTGTGCTCCCCCTAATGTAGTAGAATGTATTGATATTGATATTAATTCCCGCTCTTGATATGCAATTGGGTCTTAATAGTGTGCTATCCAATATTTTCCAATATCTAGACAACGTATCCTTTCATGATTCTCGCGAATACATTAAAGTCGAAATTACAAGTACCCAATTATTTGCCAACATAAAATCTTCTTATTCCTAAGTGATTTTATTAGACAAGGGTTAAAACCTTGAATCGTCGTTACTTATTTCTACCAAACCCTATCTCCCTTTTCCAAGGTTCAATAGTGTAAATTGGCACCCGTTAATGTTTGCAACCAATAACGATTCAATTAAGAACGAGAAACAAATAAACATCAAGCTTCTTACGAAATTGGAATCAAAATCAATTGTTCAATAACATTCTACCCATCTAGGGTTCGCAACCTTAGTATTGAAATTTAGCTACACATATTTAGAACTAAAGAACAAATAACAGAAATTGAATTCATCTAACAAAAATAAGGATTTCCAAGTTTTGATCACCCAAGTATCTCTCCCAAGTCGAAATTCACCAAAAGCACTATGTTTTTTTCTCTAAAACCTGACAAGACTCTGCACATAACCCTAGAGAGGCTATTAATGGAGGCCCAAAAACCAAGGCGAACTGGAATAGCTACTGGGCCGACTTGGTCTTCTATGATCGCATAACAGGAATGTGGTCCGCAGAAATGGCCTCTTGTATCGCATACTGCCCCAGTGCTTTTCCTTCCTATCGCATTCCAGCATGCGAACCGCAGATTGGTTCTGCGATCGCAGAATGCGATCGCTATTCCCTTCGCTTCTTCACCTAAAACTCTGCCTGTATCTGCGGCGATAATGCGATGCGCATTTTCCTTCTGCGGTCGCATTGTCGACAACTTTCTTCTGTTAACTTTGGCTTGAGTTTCTGCCCGACTCTGCGATCATCATTCCAATTTTGCGACTCGCAGATCCACTTTGCGGTCGCAGAATTACTCCTGTTGTATTGTTCGCCTCTTTTCTTGCCTTTGCACAGCTTTTGGCCTTCTTTTCGCGCTTTTGGGTTTCTTTCATCCATGTACTAAAACTAAACGAAAACTAGGTAAATAACGTGATAATTATCAAGTGGAACAAGCAATTTCTAATCAAATAGTATAAATATGTGCCGAAATTTCCCGGCACGTCATTCTTACCCTATCTCCGATAGTTCATGAACCTCTCCGGTTCAATGTGTCCCAAAGAAAGGGGCATGATGGTTGTTATCAATGATAAGAATGAGCTGATTCCCACAAGAATGGTAACCAGTTGGAGAATTTGTATGGATTATCGTAAACGCAACAAAGTCACAAGGATCACTTTCCACTTCCTTTCATGGACCAAATGCTCGATAGATTGGCCGGTCGTGCTTTCTATTATTTTCATGATGGCTACTCGGGCTACAAAACCAAATTCTTATTGCTTCAGAAGATCAAGAGAAAAAAACCTTTTCATGTTGGTACTTTTGCTTTCAAGAGTATGTCTTTTGGTTTGTGCAATGCACCGACAACTTTTCAACGGTGTACGATGGGTATTTTCACGGACATGGTAGAGGACTACCTTGATGTTTTCATGGATGAGTTCTTGGTGGTTTGAAATTCTATTGATAATTGTCTTTCAAATTCGGACAAAGTGTTGGCTAGATGTGAAGAGACCAATTTTTTTCTCAATTGGGAGAAATGTCATTTCATGGTTGAGAAGGGCATTGTCGTTGGCCATAACATTTCAAAAAATGGTATTGAGGATGACAAAGCAAAGATTGAGGTGATTTCTAAGCTTCCACCCCAAACTTCGGTGAAGGGTGTGAGGAGTTTCTTAGGCCATGCGGGTTTCTACCGGCGCTTTATCAAAGATTTCTCTAAAGTGGTGAACCCATTGTGTAGGCTCATTGAGAAGGATGCCAAGTTCCATTGCAGTGATGATTGTATGAGAGCTTTTGATCAATTGAAGCTCAAGTTGATAACTACTCCTATCATTACCGCTCCAAATTAGAGCTTGCCTTTTGAACTTATGTGTGATGCAAGTGATGTAGCGGTTGGGGCTGTTTTGGGGCAACGTATCAACAAGGTTTTTCATCTGGTCTACTATGCTAGTAAGACCATGAATAGTGCCCAAATCAATTATACCGTTACGGAGAAAAAGCTCCTTGCTATTGAGTTTGCAATTGGGAAGCTCCGCCCATACTTAATGGGTGCCAAAGTTATTGTCCACATGGATCATGTGGAGCTTTGCCATCTTATGAGAAAAAAGGAATCTAAAGCTCGGTTGATGAGATGGATGCTCTTGTTGCAAGAATTTGATATTCAATACAAGAAATATAGTGAAATCTAAGTGGCGAACTACTCGTCTCTTTTGGAGGAGGAGAGGTGGCTACATGATGGCCTTAAAATCAATGACTCTTTTCCCGATGAGCATCTTTTGGCACTATCAATGAAAGAGCTACCGTGGTTCGCGGACTTGGAAAATTTTCTTGTAAGTGGTATCATTCCGGATGAGTTCTCTTCAAACCAAAGAAAGAAGCTCAAAAGAGATTGTCAAGATTACTATTGGGATAAGCCATACTTTTTCCGGATTTGTACGGATAGGGTAATTAGAGGGTGTGTATCGGAAGAGGAGCAAGGTGATATTCTTGGCTCTTGTCATTCTTTGTTGTATGGTGGTCATCATGGTGGAGCAAGAATGACGACCAAAGTTCTGAGTTGTTGTTTCTATTGGCCTACTCTTTACAAGGATACAAGTGAGTTAACGAAAAGATGTGATGAATGTCAACGGGCCAGCTGAATTTCGAAGAAAAATGAGATGCCTCTCAAAACCATCTTTGAGATTTGATATTTTTGATGTTTGGGGCATTGACTTTATGGGCCCTTTTATGAGTTATTGTGGAAACTCTTACATCTCGGACGCAGTGGATTATGTGCCCAAATGGGTTGAGTCCGTCTCCTTACCTAACAATAAGGTGAGAAATGTAGTGGCTTTCTTGAAGAAGAACATTTTTAAAAGATTTGGTATTCCACGTGCTATCATAAGTGATGGGGGGTCACACTTTTGCAACAAGGCTTTTGACACTTTACTTAGCAAGTATAGTGTTACTCATAAGATCACGACTCCCTACCATCCACAAGCTAGTTGGCAGGTGGAAGTCTCTAACTGGGAGATTAAGAGTATCGTGTCTAAAATGGCGAATGCAAATCAGACGGATTGGTCCAAGAAGCTTGATGATGCGTTATGGGCTTATAGGACGGCTTACAAAACACCTATTGGAATGTCTCCGTATCGGTTAATGTTTGGGAAAGCTTGTCATCTTTCGGTGGAACTAGAGCACAAGGCAATGTTGGCCTTGAAAAAATTGAATCTTGATTGGGATGTAGTTGCTAATATGCAGGTTGCACACTTGAATGAATTGGATGAGTTCCGGTACCATGCTTATTAGAGTTTGTCCTTGTACAAAGAAAAGATGAAATATCTTCATGACAAGTAGATTTGGAACAAAAATTTCTAGGCCGATAATCTTGTATTGTTGTTTAGCTCAAGGTTGAGGATGTTACTCGGGAAGCTCAAGTCCAACTGGAGTGGTCCGTTTGAAATTGTTAGTGTGACACCCTTTAGTGCATTGGATTGAAGAACAAGAGCAATGAAATACTCCGAGTCAATGGTCACCAGGTGAATCACTATTTTGGAAAAGTTGGATAGACCCACATGGTGGTGGTGATTTAGTATACTTAGGGATGCTATGACATTGCGTTGTGTCGCGACGTTAAATCAGGTGCTTCTTGGGAGGCAACCCAATTTCTTTTCCTATTTCTTTTTGTAGTTAGAAGTTCTTTGTTGTTATTAACTTGAATTGAAGTGTGTTTCATGGTTGAGTGTTAGATGAAAGAAGGGGTGGGCTAAATTGTGTAAGTGAAGCAGAAATGCGGGCCGGACTTTTCAATTGTGCGGTCGCAGATTAATATTGCCATTGCAGGAGAGCTTTTACAGTCGCAGATTTCATCTGCGGACCGAACTTCCTGGAGCTAAATTAGATGACAAATAATAGGGTCTCTGAACTTTTTCCCTATCAATGCGGGGCAATTGTGCGACCTTGAAAAGAATTGTGCAACTGCACTTAAAATTGTATGGACCGCACATAAGAAGCAAACAACTGAAGGCTAGGTGAAAGAGTGAGGATCGCACTCAACCATTTTCCCTCTCACTTACTCTAAGTATAAATAGATGCTTAGGCCTCATTTTACACTTTTCACACTCTTGAGAAATCAGTGTTACTATAAGAGCTTACTTGAGGATCTCACACTGTTAACCACACACACCTATTTGCACTCACAGGATCTTGCACATTTACACATCTGGTATGCTTCATTTCATGTTGATTATTGTTTATTTTTATTTTTCAATTTATTTTTCCTTTTTAGCTTCTTTTTAGGCCATCTATTATTATATTCCATCTGTGTATCCATGTAGGGTAGATTTGTAATGGGTAACTATTAAACCATGCTACAATGGGTCGAGTTAACTAAATAATACGTGTACACTATGTTACTAAGTGGATTTGAACAAGCATTTGATTAGAAGTGCGGCCATACATTGGCCTCACACTGTCTATCAGAGAAGAGGCTACTGAGGCCTCTGTACATTTGATCAGAAGTGCGGCCGCACTTGAAATTATGCGGTCCGCACTTATATTATGCGTGCCGCACTTGAAAATGTGCAAACTGTACTTCCCTATTTCTACAGCATGAGTGTTCAACTAAAAACCCACAGTCTCTGAGTTGTTCCCACTCACTTACATGCATCTTAACTGTGTTGAATTATGATTTGCAACTAACAATTTTCTTTGTGTTGATATCGACAATGGTACGATCACAAGGACGAGGTGAATCGACCAAGGGAAGAGGAGAATCTTCAAGGGGTCGAGGCAAAGGTGCCTTGCCCCCAAGTGAGCAAAAGACCATCTCAATGAAAGCAACAACAGGCAGAGGGAGAGGTAGAGACCTCTCCGAGTCTAGATCTTATGTGCCACCTAGGGAAGCCTCCGAGGGAAGCCTTGTGTCTATTTCGGAGGAGCACACAGCTGAGCAGTCTAGGCCACAGGGGCGCTCTGAGCCTCTGGGTCTGCCTTCTACATCTCACAGCACTTCCTAGGGTACGAAAAGTGCTAGCCAGGATTCCGAGGCAATTACTGCAAGGTAGTTCTGATGATGTCCCTGATGATGGTAGAGGGGGAATGGACACACATGAAGGAGAAGCAAGAACAAAGAATTAGGAGGCTTGGGAGGATAACTTTGTGATCCGCTAGGCTTTCTCTGATTTCTAGATTTTATGGCCTGAGCAATCTTTGACTCATGAGTAGCAGTTTCTGTTGAAAGATCTAAACAAGTATAATCCCACAGTTCTGAAGTAGTTCATGAAGAGAAAATAGTGGATGCTATTTATGGAGAAGTTAGTGGGTGTCAAGGAACACCTTGTCTGAGAGTTTTATGCAAACACTGCACATATTCGCTAGGGTACAAAGGTTACCAAAGTGCGCAACTTGAAAGTGAAATTTGATCATCACTCCCCCTTGGATTGCTGCTGGGGTGCCTATCCTCCGTAGCACATTGAGTTTCGAGGCCAAAGGGTGGAAAATCTTTGTCTAAAATAGGCTAGACCCGAGTTTGAATAAAAACAACTTGCCCATCCCTAGAGCTATTTTGGTGGCTTTTATCATGACTGGGTACCCGATCAATGTCGGTTCCCTAATGTCGTCCAACATTGCTTTGGTGGCACAATAGAGAAACACTTCGTACCCCTACCCTAGCACCATTACTGAGCATTTGACAGATGTGAAGGTAGATTCTAGGCCATTTGACAAAAAGGTAAAGGCGACAAGGCCGTTCGAGTGGTACAAGCTGCAGGATCCGAGTAACCTGAAGAAGAGTGCTTAGCCTTCTACTACTACTGGCCAGTCTTATGAGCCGGTAGTGTTAGTTTCTGATACAGTTGATATTCCATCCATATCAGTTGAGTTGTCTACAAATTCAGCAACTGCTATGCCTGAGCCACCATCATCAGCTCCCTCTACAGCTCTTTCCACAGCTCCTAGGGCAGCCCTTACTCCATTTCCAAGACTTGTGCTCAAGCCTACAGGCCCACTGTTTGCTCTGTGAGTCTCCCAGACATTGCCGAGTCTCAACAACTGGATGCAAGCAGCTACTTCAAAGTTTTCTGAGATCTCTAGTGTTGTTGTAGGGCAGTCATCTACATAGGCACCTCGGGATCCCGCTGACATTGATGAGAAACTGAGCAAGATCTTGGACAACCAGAAGGTGATTATGGATACCTTGGTACAACATGGTGCTGCGATTGACGGGTTGACCAAGTAGGTGAAGAAGATGAGGAAGTCCTAAGTCAGCACGAAGTCAGTGGATAAGCTTAGGACTGAGGTGACCTGGGTAGCTACTAGCTTGCGATTTGCCGTTTGACATATTGATTGACCCAACCCAGCCCCACCCAGATCCATCTACACAAGATGCTACCGTTGGCCAGTCTAAGGGGCCATGCGTTGCCACTGACTTTGCTGATGCAGTCCATCCGATGTTCACTTATGCAGCTACTCCTAGATTTGACGATGACATTCAGCTGGCTGAATCAACATGGACTGATGCTGCTGGTGACATAGAGATGACCGGGGACACTTAGGGAGTTTATTCACTCTCTCTACTTTTGCTCTTATTTTTTTAAGCATTGGGGACAATGATTACTTTTATTTGGGGGGTGGAGCTTATTTGATACTCATCGGATACATTTGGAATGTAATAATTGGATGATTTTGTTTTCTTTTCAGTTTATCTATTTTTAGTAGTTATTGCTATCATTAGCTTCTTTATTTGTTTACTTTGATGTTATTTATGTTAGTAGTCTTGTTTTATGTTAATAGATTTTATGGTTTCTCTTAGTAGTGTGGATAATAAGCCTTTGATTTTCTCAATGCCACGATTCTTCCCAAAGGTGGTCTTTTGTGTGAATCGGGTGACTCTTCTCGAGGATGGATGGTGTGACAACTTTCTTAAGGAATGAGTCTATTTTGTGTTTAGGTAATGATAATAATAGTAATAATTAATAAAAGCCCTAATCAAGTCACTCTCTAAATAGAGTTATTCATGCTTCATTTGGCACCAACACACTTTACTGCGTGCTTATGATTTGAAACAAGATCTTTGGACAAAAAAAGCTCTAGCTAGTGAATTTGAGGTTCTTGAGTTGACCTTGATAATCATTGAGTGGTTGATTGGACCGTAGTGATCTTTAACTTGATTATGATCGTTGTAGGCTTTAGACTCTATCCTCTTTTACGGTCTAGTTGCATGAGAGGTGAGGTGATTTTTGTTGCTAGTCCAAGTACTTGAGAGGATGGTCTAGAACTTACCCCGAATGTGTTTCAAGGCGAAATTCAAGGTTTTCTTGGTTTAGAAGATGATTGTAAGCTTTCCTTTGTCCGTTTGAGCTTTGTATTGCCACCTAATGCTTGTTATCCCTAGTCAACCCCTTTGAACATTTAGCCTTTCTCTATTGGTAAGCATGATACAAGCCTTTACCTATTTTTGTCTATAATCCTCACTTGGCAGCCCGACCTTCTTTAACACTCTTATGAAATAAGTGTCTTAAGGCTTAAGTTTGGGGGGCGGGGGGGAAGGGAAGTTGAGGAATTTGAAAGAGGTATCAAGGCACCAAAAAGAGAAAATAAATGATCTCTATGAAAAAGAGAAGTCAAGAAAAGAAAAGAACAAAATGAAAAATGCTAAAATGAAAATAAAAAGGAAGGTTGTTGAAATCAAAAAGAGGCAACTATCTCTAGTATAAGCATCAAGGGAGAAAAAAATTGAAATGAATAATAAAGAGTGATATCAAGTCACTATAGCCACCAAGAAAAGGAAATGCCTCTAAAGGTTGGTAAATGTAAGCCAAGAAATGAAAAAGTGAAGTGCTTAAGGAAGGATGTAACCACTTATCCCATCTGGTATCCTACGCCATTCGAAGAGCCTTCATTACAACCCGAAAGAAGTCCTACTTGATTTTTGAATCGAGTGAGCTTAGATTAGTGGTGATCTACATGAGGGGCAAGCCTATGATACTTGAATCCTTACTTGTGACATTCCTTTGTGAGAGAAGAGTGAATCCTTCATTGCTCTAGAAATTGAGTGTCAGTTCTTGAAGTGAGCCTTGATGAGTGAACTCAATTCTTGAAGCTCAAATGTCACACTTGAGTTATATGCACATAACATATGTTTTGTCACCTTGTTGAAAATGCATGAGTATTATAAGTAGTTGTTGGTTCCAACTGAGTATGAACGGCTTAAAATTGACTCTTTGAAATGACCTTTCACTTTGAGGAGGTGGGAACTAATCCAATTGTTTGAGGACAAGCAAAGACTTAAGTTTGGGGGAGTTGATAAGTGTGGATTTTAACAACTTATTAGTACCTTCTTACTTTAGTTTTACTCCATAAGTGTTGATTTTTGTTCCCAAAACTAATGAAATTGTGCAAACTGTAGGCATGTTGGAGGATTGGACCTTAACGAATAAATCTAACTAAAAAGGAGTATTCCAGCTCAAAAAGGCAAGAACGAGTACAATAGGCCAAAGTGCGGTCCGCAGAAGAAAGTGCTATCCACATAAATACACTTCAGAAATACACCTGCGGTCGCAAAGAAGACACATAAAGCCTCAAATGAATTTTAACATGTGCGGTCCGCACACCAAATTATGCAGCCACAAAATTGGGTCGCACTGACAAGATTTGAAAAATTCAGAGAAGGTGCAAAAAGACCAAGTATGAAGCCTCATCAAAGTGCGGCTACAGAAGCTGAAGTGCAGCAGATGGAATTGTGTGGCTGCAAAATTCCTCCCAACTGCAGAAGAGAAGAAAAGTGCGGACTGCATATGGAATTGTGCGGCCGCAGAATCTCCCGAAGGGCATTCTTGTCAATAAATTTCAGGGCACTATAAATAGACAGGAAACACTTTTTAGGGCAAGTTTTGTATTGTAATAAACTGTAGACGTTGTATTTTGCTTTTTTGGGAAAGTAGTGACATTTATTAGAGCAAACCCATTAGTTTTATCATTTAATTAGTTTATGGCTTTAATTACTTATTCTTCTTCGTTTTCTTCACTTTCTAGCATGAGTAGCTAGATTTTGTCTAGGTTTATGGCACAACCCTAGTGTGTAAACCTTATGGGTTATTAATTTTAGTGCTTGTTTTTGATTGGGTGCTTATTATTTAGCCTTTTTCTGCATCATTTCTGGAATTAATGGTTGCATAAATTGATTCATGCCTATTTGACTTAGTCTTTCTTGAGAAAGAGGGACTTAGTCTAGAAAAACTTGGCAAACAAAGAATTGGCTAGTCAAGGTTTTGGCTAGTCTTATTAAAAGGTTTGAACTAGAGATAGAAAAAACTCACTTGAGCTGATATCAATTGTTTGAATTGATACCCAATTGGGCTTGAGAAAGCCAATTTGGGCATAACCACTATATAACCGAGAGGTATTGAGTGGGTACTTGAGAATTGAGAGTTATAATATACCCCCAATCAACAAAACAAGTATTAACATAATTTACCCAATAGGTTTGCACCTAGGTGAAGGTTAGATCCCTAGGATTTTTCCTAATTGTTTAAAAACATCAAAAATAATTGTTCTCTTTCTAGTTAATTGCAATTATTTTAATTCTCCTAGTGTTACTTGGAAAACAATCACTCTTTATTTGGAAGCGCAATTGAGTTGTTTCACATGCTCTTTTCAAGTATCTACCTTCTCATAAACTCCCTGAGGAATTCGACCCTAATTCTTGTTGGGTATCATAATTGCAACGACCGTTTCCACTCACTATTGAGTGAAGATTGGACATGGATCATCATCCTATTTTGCTTCATATTTGGATATGAATCGTGATTTTTTAGATACTCCTGTTTATGTGTCTACACTCGTTAGGGATTCTATTATGATGGACCGTGTCTATCGTTATTGTTTGGTCACTATTGGAGAATATGAGACTAGGGTTGACCTTCGGTTACTTAATATGGTGGATTTTGATATGATTTTGGGAATGGATTGGTTGTCACTATATCACGCTATTCTTGATTGCCATGGTAAGACCATGACATTGGCTATGCCGGGGTTGCCGGGGTTGGAGTGAAGAACTTTATTGGGTCATGTTCCAAGTAGGGTGATGTATTTTCTGAAAGCTCAACGGATGGTTGAGAAGTGGGTGTGGCGTACTTTATCTTTGTGAGGGATGTTAGTACTGATACTCCTATAGTTGAGTCAGTTTCGGTAGTGAGGGAGTTTCCATTTTTTTTCTAGTAGACCTACTTGGCATGCCACTCGATAAGGATATTGATTTTAGTATCTACTTGGTGCTGTACACTCAGCATATATCTATTCCACTGTACCGCATGGCACCAACCGAGTTGAAGGAATTAAAGGTTTCATCAGATTGAGTGTTTCACCTTGGGGTGCTCCAGTTCTATTGGTGAAGAAGAAAGACGGTTCCATGAGAACGTGCATTGATTATAGGCAACTGAACAAGGTTACTATCAAGAATAAGCGCCCACTGTCGTGTATTGATGCTATATTCCATCAACTTCAAGGTGCTAGGGTATTCTCAAAGATTGGCTTCAGATCGGGGTACCATCAGATGAAGATCAGAGCTTCAAATATTCCTAAGACGACTTTTAGGACCTGTTATGGGGATTATGAGTTCTTGGTGATGTCTTTTGGCTGACCAATGCCCCAGTAGATTTCATGCACTTGATGAACAACGTGTTTCAGCCTTATCTGGATTCCTTCATCATTTTGTATATTGATGATATATTGGTGTATTCTCGCAGTTAAGCGGACCATGAGCAACACTTGAGGATCGTTCTCCAGACTTTGAGAGAGAAGACGCTATATGCTAAGTTTTCTAAGTGTGAGTTTTGGTTAGACTCAGTGGTATTCTTAGGTCACGTGATGTTCAGTGGGGGATTGAGGTGGATCCGGAGAAGATTGAGGCAGTTTAAAGTTGGCCCAAACCTTCTACCGTTACTGAGGTCAGGAGTTTTCTAGATTTGGTTGGGTATTATTTCCACTTCATGGAGGGTATTTCGTCTATTGCAGCCCCTTTGGCTAAGTTGATACATAAGGGTGCCCCATTCAAGTGGTCTGACGAGTTTGAGGAAAGCATCCAAAAGCTCAAGACTGCCTTGATTTCAGCTCCAGTTTTGGTTTTGCCTTCAGTGTCGAGTTCATATACAGTCTACTACGATGTGTCACAGGTTGGCAATGAGTGTGTATTCATGCAAGACAATAGGGTGATTACTTATGATTCGTGTCAGTTGAAGCCCCATGAGAAGAACTACGTAGTGCACGATTTGGTATTAGTAGCCATTGTTCACGCGCTTAAGATTTGGAGGCACTATCTTTATGGTGTGTCTTGTGAAGTATTCATGGATCACCAAAGTCTTCAGCACCAATTCAAGTAAAACTACTTGAACTTGAGAAAACAGAGGTGGTTCGAGCTACTAATGGACTATGATATTACCATTCTTTATTACCCTGAGAAGGCCAATATAGTGGCTGACACTTTGAGTAGGAAGGCAGAGAGCATGGGGAGTCTTGTTTTTATCTCAACAAAGGAGAGACTGTTAGCTTTGGATGTTCAGGCTTTGGCCAACAGGTTCGTGAGGTTGGATATTACGGAGCCTACCAGAGTTCTTGCATGCGTTGTATCATGGTCGTCCTTATTTGAGTGCACCAAGGCGCGTCAGTATGGTGATCCCCACTTGCTTGTCTTTAAGGACACAATGCAATATGGTGATGCTAAAGAGGTGACTATTGGTGATGATGGGGGTATTAAGGCTCTAGGCTCAGATTTGTGTGCCTAATGTAGATGGGTTGTGGGAACTAATTCTTGAGGAGGCCCATAGTTTGTTCTATTCCATTCATACAGGTGTCACGAAGATGTACCATGATTTGAAGAAGCACTACTGCTGGAGAAGGATGAGGAAAGATATTGTTAAGTATGTGGCACGGGGTTTGAACTGTCTGTATGTTATGTATGAGCATCAGAGACCGGGTCGTTTGCTTCAGAGCCTATTGGAGTGAAGTGGGAGCATATCACTATGGATTTTGTGGTTAGACTGCCACGGACCTTGGGGAGATTTGACATTGTGTAGGTCATTATGGACCGACTGACTAAGTCTTCACACTTCATTCAGGTCATGACTACCTACACCTCAGAACAACTGGCTCGGATTTATCTTAGAGAGATTGTTAGCTTGCATGGTGGGCCCGTTTCTATTATCTCGAATTGAGGCACTAAATTTACATTGTATTTTTGGAGAGCAGTGCAGCGTGAGTTTGGCATATAGGTCGAGCTGAGTACGTTATTTCATTCCCAGAAGGAAGGGCAGTCCGAGCGTACAATTCAAAATTTGGAGGACATGTTGCGAGCCTATATTATTGGTTTCGGGGGTTTGTGGGATCAGTTTCTATCGCTAGTAGAGTTTGCCTACAACAAATCTACCAAACGAGCATCCATATGGCTCTTTATGAGGCCTTATATGGAAGGCGACGTCATTCTCCGGCTGGATGATTTGATCCTGGAGAGGCTAGGTTGTTGGGAAGTGACTTGATTAGTGATACTTTAGAGAAGGTGAAATTGATTCGGGAGTGGCTTCGTACAGCACAGTCCAGGCAGAAGAGTTATACTGATAGGAAGGCTCATGATGTGGTGGGAGAGAGGGTTTTACTAAGAGCTTGGCCCATGAAGGATGTGATAAGGTTTGGGAAGAAGGCAAGTTGAACCCTCGGTATATTGGTCCTTTTGAGGTTCTAGAGAGAGTTGGTGAGGTGGCCTACAGATTGCCTTTCCACCTAGCTTATGGGGAGTTCATCCAGTGTTCCATGATTCGAAAGTACTATGAGGATATGTCGCATGTGTTAGATTTCAGCTCGGTGCAATTATACAAGGATTTGACTTATGTTGAGGAGCCGATAGCCATTCTGGATATATAGATCCGAAAGCTAAGGTCGAAGAACATTGCATCGATGAAGGTTTAATGGAAGGTTCAATCGATCAAGGAAGCGACTTGCGAGAGCGAGCATGATATGCAGAGCCGATATCCTCACCTTTTTGGAACTTCAGGTATGTCTCTATACTCATTCGAGGACAAATATTTGTTTAAGAGGGGGAGAATGTAATGATCTGATCGGTCATTTTGTGTATTTGAGCCATGTTTCCATTTTTGGAGCTTCCCGTATGTGTATTTTTTGTTATTTGACTTGCAGGAATGGTTTTTTTTTTTTCAAAAGGTTTTGGATTGAACAGCAACACCTAGGTCAGTTTGGAAGCTTAAGTTCTGAGAGTTGACCAAGGTTTGACTTTTGTGAAAATCACCCTAGAATTGTGTTTTTAGGGTTCTAATAGGTTCGAATGATTATTTTAGACTTAGGCATATGCCTGGAATTGAATCCGGATGTTCCTATGATGAATTCGCTCTTTTTGCTGAAAATTAGTTTAGTAATTTCATAACTTTGACCATATATTGACTTTGTGGCTATCTATTTTGAATTTTGTTTTTGGAACTTGTAATAGGTCCATTTTCTCATTTGAAACTTTTTTGTAATGTTTGGTGTCATTCTGAGTTGGTTTGGTAGGAATCGGATGCTTGGTTGTGATTTTGAAGTTATTGAGTTTCATTGTAATTTCGATGCGTTTTGGTGTTTGATTTGTGGTTCCGGACGTTATTTTGGTGTTTAGAGCTCTCGAGCAAATTCATATGATGTTTATAGACTTATATGGATGCTTAGTGTGAGCCCCCCCGGGGCTCGGGTGAGTTTCAGATGTGTTTCAGAGTGTTTTGCAATTGAGTTCAATTTTTGCTGGTGTTGTAGGTCTCCCAAATGCGAGAACCAATTCGCATTTGCGATCCTCGCATTTGTGAGGTATCAGCAGCAATTGTGAAGGTGGATAGGGATGACAGACATTGCATTTACGAAGACAGTCTTGCAATTGCAATGGGGAACTAAGCACGGGCTAGTCAAATTTGCGATGGTTTGGTCGCTTTTCAACTCCTGCTAGCTTCGCATTTGTGAAGTATTAGTCACATTTGCGACATTCCCTGAGGCAGACAGACTTCGCATTAGCGATCCATTGGTCGCATTTGTGGAGGTCGCATTTTCGAACCTTTGGTCGCAAATGCGACATCTGCAGCTGGGTTGTTAGATGGGATTTCAAGACTTAGTTTCATTTTATCACATTTTGAGCCGAAGACTTGGCGGGAGGCGATTTTTGGAAGGGATTTTCACACATAGATATTGGGTAAGTGATTTTCACTCAATTTTGATATTATAACTTGATTTCTTTGGGACTTTAACATCAAAATCATGAAATATTGAAGGTAACTTTTGGGGATTATGACTATGTCTTGAAAAACAAAAATTTGAGATGTTAGGACTCGGTTTTGAAAACCAACCACATATTTAGACTTGCGGGATTATGAGTAGTCGGGATCTACCATTTGACTCGAGATTTGACAGGGTGTGGCCCTTGGTTGACTTTTTTGACTTTTTTTGGAATTGGGTAAAGATTTCAGCTTTATTTTTTTGAAATTGATTCCTTTAGCATTATTTGATGTTATACAGTTGTTTTTTGCTAGATTTGAGTCGGACGGGGGTGAATTTTAAAGGAAAAGCATTTTTGGAGTATTGAATTGGCTTGTTTGAGTTAAGTATCTTGCCTACCTTGTGTTGGGGAGTACCCCTTAGGATTTGGCCTTGATTTTCTATTTGTTATGTGAAAAGCGACATGTACATGAGGTGACGAGCGTGTATGCAGGCATATATATAGTTTAGGACCAGGTTAGACCTTAGGCTATTAATACGCCTTAGAATTGTGGTTGTTTTCAATATGAAACATGCTTAATCACTTTGTGACTACATGATCATGATCGCTACATTTGGCTTAGACATTGCCATGCTTTAGTGTAGAATACTCTCCGCCACTTTTATAATATTGTCATTTCCTGTGCATATCATTATTAAGTTGTGAGTTTATATCTTGATGAAACTTTGGGTATTGTTGTTTTGTAATATTATGGCATATGTGGACATATTGTGCAGGTTGATTTCTGTTGTGTGGAGTGTAAGGGTGGTGAGATGCACATGCTGCAACATAAGGGAGGTATTTCATTGTGATGCACATGCGGCGAGATATGGGTGGATCATACGCGTGCGTCAACATAAGGAAGGCATTTCTTTGAGATGTGCATGTGGCGACATAAGGGTGGCATCGTTGATGATGTTATATGATATTTCGGGGTGATCCTTTGATGTTGTTCTATCACGAACCAGAATTCCCACCCTTGGAACCATGATGGCGTCTAACATTTCACTTGCTAGGCAAGCCAATGTTAGCTATATCTATTAACCATTTTTAACAACTCCAAACTAAATGACAACAATAAAATTGAATTGTCTGAAATAAGGTGATAAACTAAAAAACGACGAAATCCAAATACAATCCCAAATCTGGTGTCACGAATACATGAGCGTCTAAAGTACTACAAATAGTCTGAATAAAACAACACAACTGTCTAAATCAAAATAAACAGCTAAGATGATATAGAAGGGGAGTTCAAGGCTGCGGGCACTGTGTAGCTATACCTCAAGTCTCCATTGATAGCTAGATCCGAGCAACTCTCACTCACCGCTGCTAAGTGCAGAGTATAGTATGAGTACAACTGACCCCATGTACTCTGTAAGTGCCGAGCCTAACCTCGACGACGTAGTGACGAGGCTAAGGAGGGTCACTTACAATAACTTGTATGCAATAATAATAGTAATAACAGAAAAGCTAGGAATGAAAATAAAGCAGATAACTCATAACAACAAACTCAAAATCCAACTACCAGAGAGCCCAGAATAACAAATTTTATAAACTCATCTCAAATATCGAGGCAAATCCAACAGTTACAAACAAATAGAACGTATATCATCCATTGCGGCGCGCAACTCGACCCCAACATATCATCATCTGTCAATATCACAATCCGTCCTTATTCAGCCATTTCAATTCATTACCTTCCAATTTTTGTCACGACGTGAAACCCACTCCGCAAACAATTTGAATCAACAATAGCAATCCAACAACCAAAAGTTGCAAGAATTTCTCCATCAACAAGGCAATGAAGAATAACATAATAACCAAAGAATCTCTAACAACTTGAATGTCTCAGCTTTACCAACTCATTGGTATCTACCAATTAACAACTCATACAAATGAAACTACGTTATAGAAGGCAACAAATATTACAAAACTATAAGACAAGTAAGATATAGGACAATTTAGATGTGCAAGTAAAGTAAATAGAGACAACTAGCAAATAAGCATGGAATTATGGAAGGGATAGACAACTTAATACAAGGTTAACTAAATGACAAGTAACAATTATGGCATGGAAGTCAAGTAAGCATGTATTAATTAAGGCATGTAACAAGATATACTATAAAGTAACGAAAACATGGAAGCAAGTAACAAAATGACGCATATACACTCGTCAACTCGCATATAGGCCGCTACACATGTAGTTCATATAACATGTAGTTAAAGGGTTCCCAATTCCCTCAAATAAAGGGTAGAACCAACACTTACATCACTCCGCAACTCAAGTAATCAATCGACGATGGCCTTGCCTTTTGAACAAATCCAAACCAACCAAAATCTAGCAAATTATTGACCAAAGATTTAGAATAAGCTTTAGAAACTACCCACAAATAAGAGATGTTCAATTTAGATCAATTTTGAAAAAGTCAACCCCGGGCCCGCTTGGTTAAAATTGAGATTCAGACCAAAACACATTTACCTATTCAGCCCCGAACCCCGTTATGTGATTTATTTCGAAATCTGACCTCAATTCGAGGTCTAAACCTCAATTTTACAGAAATCCCCAATTCTACCCAAATCCCTAATTTCTACCATGGAAATCCTAAGTTTGATGTTTAAATCTCATGAAATGTAATGAGTAATTGAAAAGAAATGGATTAAGGTCACTTACCAATGAATTTGGGAAGAAAAGTCTCTTGGAAAATCACCTCTAGAGTGTTTAGGATTTAGAAATGGTGAGAAATGAGCTAAGTCCTGTTTACTTCTCTTTTACCCAGCTGCAGATGTCGCAATTGCGATGTCTTGTCACAATTGCGAACATCGCAAATCCGAGACAAGGGTCACAAACGCGAACACTATCACAGAAGAGTAGAAGTTGTAAATGTGAAAAAAAGATTACAATTGCGAAGACGCCACCATCGCAAATGCGGTCAATAACTTCGTAAATGTGAAGCTCACTCCGGTAGTCAGTGATTGCAAATGCGACCACTTCCTTTGCAAAAGCAAAAGTCCATAGTTCGCAAATGCGAGACTCACCCAGCCATCCCATGCTCGCAAATGCGAACAATTCTTCAAAAAAACAAGGCTTGCAATTGCGAGCCAGACCTCGCAATTGCTAGATCTTCAACTGAGCACCAGAGCTGGTACTGCACCAACAGTCCTCACACTAGCAAAACTCATCCGAAACACCTCCGAAACTCACTCGAGCCCCTCGATCTCCAAACCAAATATGCACACAAGTGTAATAACATCATATGAACTTGCTCGCAATCAAATCACCAAAATAACATCTAAATGTATGAGTCAATCCTCAAAACGAATGAACTTTCAAAGTGAAACTCAAGAACACTAGAATCACATTTAAACGTCCGAATCATGTCAACTCAATTCCGAATTGACCCAAAATTTTCATACAAGTTTCAAATAGTAATATGGAACTATTCCAAGTTTCAACATCAAAATATGAACCCATTAGCTAAGAAGTCAACTTACGGTCAAACATAGTAAATTTTAAAACTTTCAAAATGCTAGTTGCCGGCAAAATGAGTCAAATCAATTTAGGGACCTCTAATTTCAATTCCGGGAATGTGCCTAAGTGCAAAATCACAATACGGACCTACCGAAATCTTCAAAATACCAATCCAAGGTTGTTTTCACAAAATATTGACCGTGGTCAACTCAAGTTATTTTTAAAGCCAAAATTCATGTTTCTTCAAATTTTTCACATAAAAGCTTTTCAAATATTGACATGGACCATGCACAGAAACCAAGAAACATTAAATAACGCTTACGGAGGTCTTGGAAGACGAAATTAACGGCTAATACTCAAAATGACATATCGGGCCATCACATGTTCATGTGTTAGAACGGAATTTATATTTTGATCACATACTTGTTTCTTAAATGGTTCCGTCTTGTATTTCTTATGAGTTTTTAGTTAATTTTGACATGCTATCACAAGCCCCACTCCTATTTGACATTTTATTTGAAATATGGGTTATTCTATATTGAGTTGTTATTACATGCTCTATGAGGTTGTTGATATTAGTCTCCGTTATACATTATGTTGTATGTTTTCTTTTGATAACTTGCACCGGTTATTTGACTAGTGAGTATCATGACTCGAACCTCGTCACTATACCACCGAAGTTAGTCCTGATACTTATTAGGTACCGACTGTGGTTTACTCATACTATATTTTTGCACATTCTTTGTGCAGATCCAGATACTTCTGATCGAGCGGATCGCTAAGGAGGTGGGCTAGAGCTTGCTGGAGACTTCAAAGTATCCCTGATATTCCGTTCGCATGCCTCAACGTCACCCTCTTTACTTTATTTTCTACTGTTTGTTTATTCCAAATATTATTATACTCTTCAACACTTGTTATGTATTCCATATAGAGCTTATAACTCAGTACTACCGAGTTTTGGGAAGTTTATTATTGTATCCACGTTTGGCAGTATTTACGTATTTCGCAACTTTTGTTAAATTTGAGGTTGTTATATTTTCTGATTGATATACCTAATCTTAGATACTAGGTGCCATCACGGCCCTTATGATGGAATTTGGGTCATGACAACACTTACCTCAAACAAGCCAAATTAATACTCCAAAAATGCTTTCATGCACGAATCGACCTCCAAACAACTTGAATCTTACAAAATAACTCAATAACATCAAACAAAGCCATATGAAATAACCCCAAACATAAAACTTTGATCTTTATACAAAAACACAAAGTCAAAAAAAAAGTTAAGGTGAGCCCGCATTCCGAAACCCGACAAAACTCACAAATTTCGAACACACATTCCAATATGAGTCCAAATATACAAGTTTCATCCAATATCAACTCCAAATAAGGATTCAAATCTTCATTTTTCACTTTCGAAAAGTTTTGCCAAAACCCCAAAATGCACTTCTTATCTTTCAGGACAAAACCCAGTTTTCTCCTTTAAGATTCCTTCATTTACACCCGAAATCAATGATAGATTCATGTTATAGTCATAAATTCGAGTTAGGTTCACTTACCCCAATGAAGTAGATGAAAAATCCCTCAACAATCACCTCTTCCCTAGCTCCGAAACTTTGTGAGAAAAAGTGACTAAATCCCAAAACAAGTAAAAAATACAGCAGTTGTCTGAGGCCAAATCCGATGCGAGATGATCCCAAGACTCTCTTTTGATAATCCTAACATAATCTTGCAAGATTACACCCAAGATAGCCTTTTGATCACCCAATTTGGCCTTAAAATAAGGAAAATATGATGTTTTGAAGTCTTAAGGAAGTTTGAAAATATCAGGGATACAAACCATATATCAAATTCGATCACAAAACAAACTACGAAGCTCTCAAAACACCGAAAAGATTTCATCTTGACCCGATATTGACCGTGGTAATCCTTAACTTAACAAGTCTCCCAACCAATGATCCAAAACACACCAGAGCCCCTCAGGAACCCCATCCAATCATACCAAAAAGTACAAACACATTATCCAAACTTATCTAGAGACACAAAACACCCATGAGAACATTATAACAAAGGATCGAGGTTCAAACCGAATAGAATTTCTCTTAAATTGTTAAACATTCATTCTTTCAAAAGAGTGTCTAAATCACACTTGCACACTTCAGATTACTTGTAAACTTTACACACAAGTTCAATTCAACTATATATACCTATCCAAAGTCTCTGAACACCAATTGGAGTCAAATAACATCAAAGTAAACTCTTTGTCAAACTTATGAACTCGTAAGTTCTTCAAATTGCCAACTTTCGACAAATAGTGTCGAATTCTTCTATGAACCTCCAAAACTAAATCTGTATTTACATAAAAGTCAAAAATCATCATACAAAATTATCGGAACCATCAAAACCCGATTCCGAGTCCACTTACCCAAACGTCAAAACCTTGGTCAACTCTTCCAACTTAAAATTTTCAAATCGAGAGCCATTCTTCCAAATCAATCCTGAACCGCTCTAAAATCAAAACCGACCATACATGCAAGTTATAATAAATAGTATTAACCTACTCAAAGTTTCAAACCACTGAGCGAAATGCTAAAGCTCAAAAAGCAATCGGTAAGATCATTGCATTCTCCCCTACTTAAATATATGTTCATACTCAAATGTGCCAAGAATCATTCCAACATCATCCAATCACAACATAAACTTATCATACGCATACCCATGGGTGATCCCACGTTACCACAATCCATATAAGTCCATAGCCGATCCCGGCTGAAGTTCTTTCTTCAACTTTAGCCCATAAACTTAGAACCCAAACTCCAACATCCGAAATTCCTTATAAGATATGATTCTCGTTTATACACCATGTACATGTCTCAACAAGCTACATCAAACCATAACTATATTCCTAGGACGTACTCACACGACGTGCCACATAACTCATGTACTCATAGTAGTAACTTTCGATCATAATAGTTGTGCATTACCAAACACGGTGCCGGTAATATATCTCATATAAAATAGAACCTTATTCCAAACCTCCAGAACCCTGCAAATGATAAAATACACATGTAAAAACTCTTGACCACCCACCAAATCAACAAATCGTGGAGCTTTCTCACCCGACAAGGATCGTTGCCAAATTATGAGCTAACTAATAACTTTATTCTTTCAAACATACCTTCTCCAAATCTGATTTCTCTAATTCCAGGTCCAATAATCTTATCTCACCTATTACAAGCTGCTTGTCCAACATTCCACACATAATGTCACTTAGAGTCACATATGATGCAATCCGCACCCAACAAGCAACAACTCGAATATAACAAAATATGGAAGGAGAACCAAATAAGAGAACTACCTAATAATTCCAACAGGTAGAACCCCAACGACACCATGCTATGAATGTATCCCACAAGGGAGAAACAAAACACACGAAATAACCACAATGAATCACATCCTAACATAATCCTGCTGCGACA
This sequence comes from Nicotiana obtusifolia, assembly GCA_002018475.1. Classification (NCBI taxonomy): domain Eukaryota; kingdom Viridiplantae; phylum Streptophyta; class Magnoliopsida; order Solanales; family Solanaceae; genus Nicotiana; species Nicotiana obtusifolia. The sequence goes on along the minus strand of MCJB01041388.1, from coordinate 37,585 downwards.
CGTAGCCCAATTCAAACATACATATCCACATGGAATTCCTATCGAATCCATCATACTCACAATCAATAACCACAAAGATTTCAACAGCAACACGTGTGCATGACCATAACCATGAAGAAACAGTGTAACGACCCGACCGGTTGTTTTGTGCTTTAACATTCTATTCGGTGATTTGAGACATGTAGTAACTGTATTATGAATTGTGTGTATGGTTAGTTTTAGTTTCGAGTGTCGAGATTGATTTGATAGAATGACTCTCGATTTGACAGCTTTAAGTTGGAAGAGTTGACCAAGGTTTGACTTAAGGGTAAACGGACTCATAATCGAGTTTTGATGGCACCGATAGGTTTGTATGATAATTTTGGTTGTGCATATGTTCAGATTTGGTTTGAAGGTTCCTATAAGAATTCGACACTATTTTTCAAAAGTTGACAATTTGAAGAACTTAAGAGTCCATAATTTTGACCAAGAGTTAACTTAGATGTTATTGGACTCCAACTGGTGTTCCAAAACTTTGGATAGGTCTATATAGTTGAATTGAACGTGTGTGAAAAGTTCTAAGTAATTCAAAGTGTGTTAGTGTGATTCGGACACCCTTTTGAAAGAATGAATATTTAACTACTTAAGAGAAATTCTTTTTAGTTTGAGCCTTGATATGTTGTTGTGATGTTTCTAAGGTTGTTTTGAGCCTTTGGATAATATATTTGTACTTGTTGGTATGATTTGATGGGGTCTCGGGGGACTCGGGTGTATTTTGGATTATTGGTTGAGAGACTAGTTAAGTTAAGGATTTGGAGTTTGACCACGATCAATATCGGGTCAAGACAACATATTTTCGGTGTTTTGAGTGTGTGAGCAGGTTCGTAGCATGATTTATGATTGAAATACATATATGATTTGTATCCGAGAGGTTCCGAATGAGTTTTGGGCGCTAAATCAAAGATTTTGCGATTGTTGATTTTCTGGTGCAATAATTACAAAATACCAGTTATGTCCCTAAAATTTTTAGACTTCCTTTAAAACTTCAAAAAATCATATCTCCCTCATTTTAAGGCCAAATTGGGTGATTTTTTTCTGGCTAAATATAAATTTTATTAATAGAAGCAAAGTACAAAAGTGGAGGGGGACATAAATTTTACCTCCATTAAAAGAGTAAATGTACACTTAGTTATCCTAAAGTGATAAGTAAGTATACCTAAAATATGGCAAGGTGTTAGACCTATGGTGATGTGGTGATTGTCTATTTTATAGTGATAGACAATCGCATTTACAAAAACAGAGTATGATTGATCTAGGTCAGCAATACAAAAAAGTACATGTGTCCTTGCTTCTATTATGTGATTTAGGGATGTGAGCCCTTGTATGTACATCTGGTATCTAAAAGTGATTTCTAGAATTCTCAAAAGAGTAGCAAAAGAGTGCGAGCTATCTTCAATTTTTCTTTGTCCTTGAAAAGAAAAGCCAAGTTGAAGATGGCTATTTGAGTTGGAGAATAGTGTTATTTTTGCTGGTGGATGAGCAAAGTGCTGAGCACTTCTGTTGACTGTGTGCTAAGGCTGCTGCTGTAGAATGTATGTGTGTTTCCTGTGTCTTCTTTTAGGTAGTCTACTTGGCTTGGTGTTCCTTTGGGAGCTGTTGTCTTCTCTTGTTTCAGCCTTTAGGTTTGTGACTGCTTTTCTATTGGCCTGTGTGACTGCTGCTTCTGATGGTGGTTTGTTGTTGCTTCTAAGTCCTTCAGCTACTAAGTGAGGTCTAGTATCCAGTGTTGCAATGTGGCTAGAGATGTCCATGATGATTGCTGTAGTTGCAAGAGATTAAGCACCAAAGGTGCTAATACCACACCTTGCAACTGCAGCAATGATCTGGACCATTTCAAGCAGTTTACAGTGATGAGTGGGATGATGAGTTCAGTAAAGTAGATGGTGCTTGTGTTGCTGCTATTTTGTTGCTTTATGGTTCTGTGATCCTCTATGTTAGATTCAGGATGTTGCTTCAGTGGATTGACTATTGGTTGTGCATCTGTGGCATGTAATTGCTGTTGGCTCAGACTGTTCACATTGTTGTTCCTATGTATTTGTGAGTTGTTTGAGTTCCAGTGGTGTATTATAACAGGGAGGATCCATGGTGATTGCTGTAATTGTAAGAGATTGAGCACCATTAGTGCTAATACCACACCTTGCAATTGCAGCAATAACCTGGACCATATCGAGTTATCTGCAGTGATGTGGCAGTTGTTGAGTTCAGTGGTGTCTTGCTGCTGCTGATGTTGGTGTGTTCTTTGAGTTTGTCTTGTCTGCTGCATTTGAGTAGTGAGTTATTTGTTGCAGATTTTTTTTTTTTGCTGGCAGTGATCTTGTTGAGATGATCCTCTGTGTTCTTTTAATTTGAGGTGACTTGTTGGCTTGAAATGATGATGAGGTCGTAAAAATTGATTGGTGTTCAGACAAAATGCCATAGCAGCAATAGAGATGCTGCACATGGCTTCTGCAGTGGTAGACTGATTCCAGGAGTGTATCATGGTGAATATAGGCCTGTGTTGTTGATGCTGCCTTGTGTAACTATTGTATCTTTGATTCTGCCGTTGTTGTGTTGCTACCCAAAATTGTATTATGGGAGTCCAGCCTAAAAGCCAGGGTAGAAATGGGACGCACTTTGCTTCTTTAACAATAGGCTGGCCACAAGAGTGTATCTTAGTGAGTAAAAAGATGAGCTGTGGATGCTGTCTTGGATGATTGCTGTGTCTTTGAAGGAGTCTCTTCTGCTGTTGTGTTCTTGCTATGGTAATGTAAAGCCAGAGTTGAGAGTTTGAGGTACTAGTAGATAACAAGTTGAGTAGCTTCTGTCTTCCTGAAAGGTTATTTGATTGAAGCTTAGAGGGTGGCTGCTTGTGTGACATGCCCCTTGTGTGATGTTGTTCCATTATAAACCATGTATCTGAGGCTGGTGTGGGGGTTCTTCTGAACTGCAAGCAGCAAGAAATGTTGTTTAGTGTTTGCTGCAAAAGAAAGCAGCATATTAGTGTAGATCGACTGTCCCAGTCTCCTCTGGTCTCCCTTATGCTTTTTGCTGATGCCATTGCTTTGTTCCTGCAGTGTGCCTGCAAAGTTAAAAAGCATGTTAGTAAAACATTATTTTGATCTTAGGCTCAAGTTATTGTTCCTTTGCTGTGAGGTTGGCAGATTGTGTGTCTGTAGCTCAGTGAGGGACCACTGTCTTTTTTTCTTCTTTGCTACTTTGCTACCTTTGCTCTTAAGTATGGACATTGGAGTTTATCTTCATTTAGTATCATTCGACCTTGTAAATCTAGCTGCCAGAAGTCATGACATTCAATTCTCCCAACTTCAAGTGCATAGTTTGCTAAGTGATCAGCTAGCTTATTTCCTTCCCTGTATATGTGTGTCACATTGAGTGTGAAAGCTTATTTCATTTGTAGCACCTCCTCCACATGTTCTGCTATGCACCAAGGTGATTTCCATATTCCATTGATTGTGTTGTTTAGTAGCATTGAGTCTGTTTGCAGCCATATGTGAGAGTAATTGTGTGATCTGCAGAATCTTAATGCCTCCACAATGGCTGTTGCTTCTGCTGTTGTGTTTGTTCCTTCTAGTATTTCTTTTCCAAGTGCATATATGATCTCCCCTGCTTCATTTCTCACACAGAAGCCTATTGGAACTCTTTCCTGGATATCCTTTGGATGCTCCATCAGTATTGACCTTAATCCATCCTGCCATTTGGAATTCCCAGATTACTTTATTGTATTTCAATCTTGGAGTGTAGTTTTTCATCATGTGCAGAAGGTCTTGCCATTTGTGAGGGACCTTGATTCCTGGCTTTCTAGTTTGGACCAGTGCCTGTAATGTTGTGGAAATCTGATAAATGACTATGCTGGCAGTGACTGTTTCTCCATATTTACGATTGTTTCTTCTTTTCCAAAGTTCCCACACAATGCAGGATGGGACAGCTTGCAGCACTAGTTTAAGCCCGGGAACTGTTTGTGCTGTCCAGCATTTGATTATTGCTTGATGAAAAGATAAGCCCTCCCATGTTATTCCTGCTTTTGAGAGGAAATATTGCCACACTTTGGTTGCAGTGTTGGATGTGTAGAAGAGGTGCACCATGGTTTCTTCCTTTGGTTCTGTGCAGCACCAGCATTTTGCTGGCATTTGATATCCCAGTCTCTTCATGAAATCATCTAAAGGCAGTTTAGCCTTCCACACTTTCCTCCTGAAGAATGCAATCTTAAATGGTAGTCCTTGCACCCAAATCATTTTGAAATCTCTTTTAGGTTTATCCCTCTTTCTAAGGTACTCCCAAGCAGTTTTGACACTGAAATGGCCTTGAGGTTCTAGCATCCAATATGATACATCTATGTTGTTCTCCTTATTTGGTGGCTTAACAGTTTCTACTATGTGCTGTGCAAGTTCTTGGGGCAGGATCTCTAATAGTTTGCCCAGATTCCAGTGTCCATCATCCTGCAGAACATCATACACATTATGTATGGTTTCATCAATTGCAAAATCATTTGGCACAGTGAAGTATAATGCTCCCAGTCCTGTCCAGTTATCAAACCAAAAAAGTTAAGAACCCATTTTTTGGTGCCAAATGATTTGGTGCTCAATGATGTCCCTGCATTCTAGCATTTTCCTCCATATGTGTGATCCCTTTTTCCATGGAACTATGACTTCATTTAACTTTTTGCAGTATTTTTGGCTAATGAATGCACTCCAGAGGCTTGGCTTAGTTCTAAAGTTCCACCACAGCTTGCAGAACAAGGTTTTAGACACATCATGCAGGGATTTGAAGCCTGCTCCACCTTCATCACAGGGCATACATAGGGTGTTCCATGAAGCCCAGTGCCTATTGTTACCTCCTACAGTGTTACTCCAGAAGAATTGTGCAAAGAGTTTGTGTAGCTTATTGATGTCATTATTGGGAGGGTTGACAGTAGAGAGAAGGTGTATAGGCATGCTCTAAAGGACATGTGAGATCAATACTGCCCTGCCTCCTACTGAGAGTAGCTTTCCTTTCCAGGATTGCAATTTGTTTAAAACCTTGTTGATGAGTTCTTGATAGTGTGTCATCTTTCTTCTGGATTAAAAATGGGACAACCTAGGTATGTGAAGGGGAATTCTTGCCTTCTTATACCTGTGATGCTTTCCACCTTTGTAACCACCTCAAGGTTGGCTGAATGGTGCATATACACAGCAGATTTGCTTTTGTTGATCCTCTGTCCTGATGTTGTCTCATATGCAGTTAAAGTTTCCATTATTAGTTGTAGGGAGGTGGCATCAGAGGAAGAGAGGAAGATTGTGTCATCTGCATATGCTAGATGGTTTATCTTTGGGGTCCACTTGGGCAGTCCATAACCACAGAAGTATAGGTTTAAGTGCAGGGCATTTAGACCTCTTGAGTGGGCTTCAGCAGCAAGAATAAATAGAGTAGGTGATAGTGGATCTCCTTGCTTGACTCCTCTTGATGATTTGAAGAATCCACGTGGCTGGCCATTTATGAGAACTGAGTACCAGTTGTTTCCAATGATGTCAAAGACCATGCCAATAAAGGTCTCACAGAACCCCATTTTTCTCAAAGTGTTTGTCAAGAAAACCCAGGATAGTCTGTTAAAGGCTTTTCTCATGTCAAGCTTGATCACAACATTTGGCCCAGCTTTTGTTATGAGTCTGATGTCAGTGGTGATTTCTTGAGTTAGGAGAACATTTTCAACAATGGTCTTGCCTTTAACAAAGCTAGCTTGTTCTTGGGAGATCAGATTAGGTAGCAGCTCCACCATCCTTTCATGAATGATTCTTGAAAAGATTTTGTTGATAAAATTACTTAAGCTGATGGGCCTCATGTCTGAAAATGATGCCACTTCCTTCTTTTTGGGTAGCAGTACCAGGTTTGTGTGTGTAACAAATTTTGGTAGCTGTTTCCCTGAGAAGAATGCTATAGCCATATTGTGTATGTCTTCCCCTATTATGTCCCAGCATGCTTGGTAGAAGGCACATGTGAAGCCATCTGCCCCCCTGCACTGTCACCATTTAAACTGAAAACAACTTGCTTGGTTTCTTCTCTTGTGGCTGCCTGATCAGTTCTACATTTTGCTCCATGCTTATCAATTGAGGGATGTTATCAAGTATGCTGAAGTCATTTGGTGTTACAGTCTCTATGAACTGTCCTGTATAGAAATTGACAGCTTCAGTTGCAATTTATTCCTCTTCCTCAATCCAATTGCCTGTGTTGTTTTGGATTCTCCTTAGTTGGAGCCTTTTTCTTCTACCATTTACTTGAGCATGGAAGAATTTGGTGTTTCTGTCTCTATCCTTGAACCATGCCATGCCTGCTTTTTGTTTCCAAAACTCTTCCTCCATTGCTAGGTGCCTGATTAGTAGTGCTTGGACCTTTTGTAGTCTTTCTCTGTTCTGCTGTGTAGGTCTTTCCTCAAATTACTTTTTATGAACAAGAACCACTTACTCCATGCTTGCAATGTTTTGGAATATGTCTCCAAAAGTTGCTTTGCTCCACAGTGACAGAGCTTTTTTGAGCTTATGATTGAAGAGGATGAAGGGATCACCATAAAAGTGTGCTTGCCAGTTCTCTCTCACTACCGATTTGAATGATTCATGCTTGGTCCAGAAGTTGAGAAATTTGAATGGCTTCTTGATTGGGATTACTTCAATGTCACACTTTAATAGGAGAGGACTGTGATCTGAGCCTATCTTAGACAGGTGAGTAACCTCTAGCATTGGAAAAGTTTGCTAGAATTCTGTGTTGGCAAGGCATCTATCTAATCTTTTGAAAATGCAATATTCCTTTGCTCTACCATTCCACTATGTGAAGATGCTGCCTTTGAAGCCAAGATCAATTAAGGTGCAAGTATTGATGCAGTGTCTGAAGGCATCTACTTCATTGATTGGCACTGGAAGGCCTCCAAATTTCTCTTCTTCATCCTATATTACATTGAAATCACCCCTACCATCCATGGAACTGTCATGCCCTATGCCACAGCATATAATGAATCCCACAGTTCTATTTTCTCAATTTGGTTACACTTAGCATATACTAGTGTAAAGATGAGTTCCCCATGAGTTTCTGTATGAAGTAGCCTCAGAGTTAGCTGTTGTACTATATATAATACTGACTTCATATGTGTCTTCTATGAATGCCAGATTTTATTGGAAACATTAACCATAGCTTGAGATAAGCCAATCTTCCTTCTGTATCTTTCCATTTTTCTTGCTTGTTGCATTGGTTCTAGAATGCCAATGAATTCAAAATGATGTTTTTTATGGAGTGTGATGAGCCTTTCAAAAGCTTGCATTGTATTCACAGACCTTATATTCCATATGATTGCATCCATTATAGATTGTTGGGGGTGTGTTGGAGCTCTTCTTTTTTGGACCCCTGTTGCAGAGGAATTGTTGTGCTCTTTGCTTTGCTTCTTCCAGCCTTTAGTTACTGATTTCACCTTAGCTATTTGTGTTGGAGAGAGGTCTCCTTGTTTAGCAACGTTTAGGAAATTCTCAGTAGTGGACTCCTCATCTAGATCTTTGCCTAGATGCCCATGGTGATCTGTTTCATCTCTTGCTGCTGCTGTGATGCTGAGATTCTTTACTTTGGTTATTGTTGTTTGTTTTTCCTCCTTGGAGTTTGGAGAAGTTACGTCTAGTGCAGCCAATTTTTCAACTTTTCCATGAGCTTGCTTCTTTTTCTGGGCTGTGTCTGTTTTCTCTTCTAGGTGTGCCTCTGCTGTCTCTTTGGTTTTTGCTTCATGAGCTGCAGTGCTGGTTTGTCCTTGGCTAGTATTTGTCAACATCAGTTGATTGTTTTCATTTCTGCTGTTGTTTTTTGTTGCTGTGGCAGTGACATTGGCATGACCATGTTCACTTTGATCATCCTCCTCTATTTCCTCATCAGCTGCTTCTTCCTCACTTTGCATTTCTTATGGAATTTCACCTTCCTCTGAGTCCTTTTCAATTTGATCAGCCCATAATCTTCCTGGACTTCCTTGTGGCCTTTCAAGTATCTTTCCTGACTTTGCGTTTGCTGTTTTCTTCTTTGTTGTCTTGGTCATTACCCTCTCTACTAGAGTATCTTGTGATGGGATATCTTGATGAGAGGTGTTGGTTGTAACCACATTTGTATTGATGTTTTTCTGCACCCACTGGGAAGTGGATTCCTTTATGGCTTCTTTCCTTTTCTCTGCTTGTGATTGAGTTTCTTTCTCTACAACTTTTCCAATGTTGTTCCTTTCAGCAGATTTGGGTCTTAGCATTTGGTCTGTGGGGTGCATCAAATTCTCTGCTCCTGCGATTTGCTTATTGGCACTTCCTTTTAAGATTTTGGCTGCTGGTGTGCTTGGAATAAGGGCAGCTACTGCAGAGCAGGAAGGTTCTTCTACTAGTTGCAGGGATGCTGCTGCACTTGTGAGAGTAAAGGAGTTCTTTTCGCCAAAAGCTTCTGCAATCAACTCGAGTTGCTGAGTGGCCATGCCAGCTGGTATCAATTCCAGTCCAGCTTTGGCTTGCTTATCTTTGGGCTTAGCTTGGTTTTCCACTCTATTATCCTTGACCTCCTTCCACTGAGAGCCTGCATTGCCAACAACTTTGCCACTTGAAAGGATCATCAGAGGTGTAGTCTCCTTTCCCTGCTGCTTCCTACTTTCAACTCCATTGCTTCTAGCTTCCTGTTGTTCAACTGAGTCTGTATGTAGCAGCTCTGGGTGCAATTTCCAGCACTCAGCTATGTCATGTCCTTGTAGTCTGTACTGCTTGCAATACATAGGAATGTAATCATACTGGATTTTGACCCACTTTGTTCTGACTTCTCCTGTAGCCTCATTTTCAATGTCCATTCTGACTTTCTTTGGCGATTCAGCTAAAAGATCAACCAAAACCTTTACTTTAGCATAGCTAGGCCTTGTTTTGTTAATAGTTGCCATGTCAAGGTGCAGCGACTTACCAACTGCAGATGCAAGAGAGAACAAACATTCTTCTACAAAGTAAGTAGGCAGTAGCTGTGGAAAAGATATGCATGCCATTGCCATTGGCGTTTCTTCTCCAAGCTTAAATTTAGCATCATAAATTAACTGACTCATTTGGTATTCATAGCCATCCTTAGCTTTGAAATAGTAAGTGCTTTTCGATGTAACCTTGATAAAATCTTCCAACAGTGTTAATCTAATTAGAACATGCTTATCTCGAAAGAAACCTATGTTACATTCACCTTTGATTCTGCACTATATTGGAATGATTCTTCGTAGTTCTTGGATGTCTGGCCAGCCATATGAGAACTTGCCCAGAACAGCATACTGCAGCCCTTCAATTATGTTCATGCGATTCACTTCTGCTTCTGTGAATTTGACAATAGGTTGTCCATGTAAGAAAGTTGCTTTCTTGAACGGAATTGGTGCGATTGAACTCGAGCTAGGGTTCGTAGGTGTCGCAAAGTTTAGTGTCGCAGGTTTTAGGATGTGGGAGTAATTTAATGGTTGTGGGTTAACAGATATAAGCATTGAGAAAGCACTGCTCATTGCATGCATTATGATGTGGGGAGTCTCATATTCCAGGAGATTGGCATCCGGGCAACGCAGCGTGCCACATCACTTCCTTTTCCGAGTTTGATCACAACCCTTTGCCAAGATGTTAATATGCCTTTCTTGCCACAAGCTAACAAACTCTGAAAGTCAACGAGGGATATAAATATCACTCGTATTAGTGATTCTGCTGCCCCAACAGTGACCTCAATTCTGGACATTGACTCCCAAACTCTCATATCTCCCCAAGAACCAGAAGCCTCCACTGCTGCTGCAGAGCCTGCACCCCCATCCACCACGGGTCCACCCTCTTCAACAACGCCAGCCCTTTCAAGACTTGGTCTTATTGCACAACACGCCAATGCCAAAGTAGACCAACTCTTTAAAACCCTACCATACCTGATCAAACAAGCCCTGACTCCATTTCAAACGTCAGTGAACGCTCTCCAACAACAACAAACATTTTTCGGGGATCGTTTGCACAAACTTGAGTCTAGGGTTGAACAGATAGAAATAGGTGAGGTTAGGGGTTTACCCCAGCTGAGGGAGGAAGTAAAATCCATGAAGACCGAACTCCAGAAAATGCAAAATTTGGAGTTCGACATAGCATCTCTCCTCCCCAAAGAGGGTGACCAGGGTGCAGACATTACTGGACCAGACTTGGGCTTGGACTTCACTGCTCTAATGGCAGACATTGCACCTTCATCTACCAGAGTGTCTCATCCTCCAGCTCCTCTGGTACCGGTTGATGTTACTAATGACGATACATCGGGCTAGTCATCAGAGTTAGAAGGGGCAGAAACAGAAGATACTAGTTCATGGTCTGACGAGGGTGATGACCCTAAGGAGAAGAGCAAAGAGATTGCTGCACCAACAGTGGAGGAAGATGAGCACGCAGACATGGAGCGGGCGATACAGCACTCACTAGCAGATATGGCCGCCCTTGTAGACACATCGGCCACTCAGCCACTGGTGGGCCAAGCTAGCAGCTCATCAACCCCACCACCAGCTCCCGTTCAGTCCCACAGCCCTCTTGTAGCTTCAAAGGATTCATAGGCTACTGAATCTCTTAGCGCGAATGCGCCCCAGGGAGCCCCTTGCACTCTAACTTCTTTTCTTATGCATTAGGGACAATGCATGATTTCGGTTGGGGGTGGTAGCCTTATTTGTATATTTGATCTATTTTCTTGTATGTTTTGCGACATTAGTTAACTGTAAAATATGTATTAATGTTTAATGATTTCTGTATATATGTTGTTGTAGTTAATTAGTAATAGTTAAGTTTGCCAATAAAATTCCCTTGTTTTTTCTTTGCCGGGTTCTTTTTCAAGGGTGTAATAGTAGAACCGGGTTTATTACACTGAGCCATATTGACCAGGATGGTGAAATTGTTTAGTATCAAGTATGTGCATCTATGTGTAGATTATACCTTTTTTTTAACAGATCAACTGTGTGAACTTGAGGCTCACTCTATAACTCTAGGTCCACCTAGAGTCATGTATTGATACATGAGGAAAGTCTCGAGTGGCCAAATGTTAACTCTAAAGCTGTAAGCTATGTTAACCAAACAGTTTGTGTGCCATGTGTGTGAGCTCTTTGGTTAAATAGTCTTGTGTTTGCTTCTGCCATCTAGAACTTGCCCAGTTGGTTTTTCGACGCTTATTATAATTACACTGAGTTAGAGAGAGGATCTTAGGCATTCTTTGTTTATTTATGAAACCTCTTTAGCCTTTTTAGCCTACCCGTGCATAAATAATATCACTAGTACCCTATTTGAGCCTTTTAGCCTTTTCCTTGGCCTCCTCATTACAAACCTTTCCCCTTCTAAAACAATTATCTCTTTTGAACCCGTTCCTCCTTGAACATTGAGAATGAGGCTAAAAGCCTAAGTTGGGGGTGTGGGTCAAAATGAAAATGGATAAGGTTACACAGTGAAGGTGAGAGCTTATACCTCAAAGCACTAATGTAAATTTATGAAAGCTCCAAAGAAAAAAAAAAGAAAAGAAAAGAAAAAGACAATAGTTGTATATGTATTTACAATAATGGAGCTCTGAAAGAGATTAGAGAGGTATTTAAGGCGGTTCCACTTTGGGAACTAAATGGAAGATGAGACTATGGGGTTGAAAAGAAGCAAAGTATTAAAAGAAAGAAAAATGTAATTAGTGTTCAATGAGGATGTAGTCACTCATATCTAAATATTTATCCTACCCTTCCTTAAACCTACATTACAAGCTTGCAAAATCCTTATGTGATCTCCAACCGAGTGTTCTTAGAAGTAGGTGACGAATTAAAATAAGGGCAAACCTATGGTATGGCATGTGATGACACTTGAAATTTTGTTCTGAGAGTGAGTGTATTTTCACTTTAGTCCCTTTGTATTGTTATGATAAATATTGTGAGAGTGGGACTTTCTTTCCAGTGTGGGCACATGAACTGCGAGGTTGATAGAAAGTTGAGTTTTGAGTAAAGCATAAGTTCATTCAGCTGAAGGTAGCCTTTAGTTACTTTGTTGAGGCTCAAAGTTCACAAGCTGATCGGTTGTCCTTGAATATACTGATTACTCAGGGAGGGTAAAGTATTCAAAGAGATATACTTGAGATACTAACAACGAACACCGTCCATAGTCAATATTGTTTCATGTTTGGTAAGTAGAGTCTAGAATAGGATAGTATCGTTTTAGTTGCTTGAGAACAAGCAAGAGTTTAAGTTGGGGGTGTTGATGTGCCAGGTAATTTCGGTACATTTTGATACTACTTGCTTAGATTTTAACTTGTTTTACGTGCAAATTCCATCGATACTTATGTAATTTTAGTGTATTTGCAGTACATCAAGTGTAAGGATCCAAAAGCACGGAAAAGAGCTCGAAAATCCAGCTGAAGACAAGAAAAGAATCCAACAGCATCGCAGATGTGAATATGTGGTCGCAAACAGCATGTGCGAACCGCATATTTCACAATCAAATCGCAAACGAGGACAGAACTCTGGGCACTTATTCATGTTGAGAATGCGACCGCAAAACTGGAATGCGAACCGCAAACTTGCACTGTGGAATCGCAAACGCAAGCAGAGTTTTTCGGTGACACCTCGTGTGCAGATTCAGGCATTTCCGGGCACGGCGGTCTTTGATTGCGGAGTCCGGACATTTGGAGATCATCGAGGTATCTGTTGGACATTCGCAGACCTTGACTCTCCTCCCTTATCTTTCATGTTATTTATTACAGTTTTATTTTCTGGACGGTGTACCTGACTATATCTTTATGTTGATGCTCATGTCTCGGTGACACCCCGATTTTGGGAGAGATTATGTATTGAGTTATGACTTCCTATCCTGCTTTTAAAAGAATTTCCTTTAATTAAGTTGTTTTCATCTCTTTCTAGTTTTAAAGTATTAGAAATGTCTGAGTTGTCGGCTTGCCCAGTAGTATGATATGCGTTATCACGACAGGTTTGTTTTGGGTCGTGACAACATGCTAGTAGACTTTATGGTTTTGGAGCATTTATTCACTGCATTTTCTCACTCATTAGCTTTCGCTTTACTTTATTAAATTTTCTACTCCTTATTTTCTTAATAAATGAAATTCAACTACTTAAAAATTTATTAAAAAAAAGTAATTACACGATTAGTTTATCGTTGACTTGCCTAACGGCAATGTTAAATGCCATTACGGTCTATAAGAGAAATTGGGTCATGACAGAGGACAAGACACCCGTTAGAAATTGGCCTTGACTTAAGTATTAATAATCTTTATTTTTCTCCTAGAATCAGCTATTCACTTTTCTGTTGGAGGGAAATAATGCGAACTAGTTCTTGTTAGGCAAGGAGAATTACTAATGATTGAGAATTAACTGTACTCATAGGATAACGGGCGGAAAATATTTATGATAATAGATTTTTTGTCTTACCATGGTTAACATGAAAAGTTTCTTTTATTATTTTAATGATATGAAAAATCGATTTATAGAAGTTTTGTTTTTGCATCATATCCAAATTTCAATTAGAAGGTACAACCTAAAATAATTTCTTTAAGATTTGATTTCCTTATTTGTTTCCAATGCAAGTGTAACAATATTAATGAAACCTTATTGAACACAAATTTCTCCTGTCAACGTAGCCTGCGAAATAAATTCTTCAAAAAATTCGACTTGCATTAAATATCAGCTTCCGCTTTTTGATCATTGGACTTCTAAGAGACCTAGTTCTTTAATTTCACGGTTATTTGTTAATAACCATAACCAATTCAACACACACTGGACAATGAGTCATGTTGGATGCGAGTTTGGCATTCTGGTGTGTGAAAGAAAATTTGTGATACCCTATAGAAAAGCAAAACGAATAAAACATAAAAAAATTCAAAGATTAAATCAATTGTTTCAGTACGCACTACTTTGCAATAGTGCGCAAAAATAATATATATATATATATATATATATATATATATAGATATATATATATATATATATAGATATATATACACACCCCACTGTTGCGAAGAAGTAACACATACTGAAATTAGTGATTTAAAATGTCGAATATGTTTTTATGTTATATATAGAAATAAAGTCAATGTCGACACCAACCTCATGAAGCATGCAGACTGCAATTGCGCTGTGTAAATATGTCATCTGTCACAAAAAAAAAATTATTCTTCAAATAAGTACTTCGGTTGTCTCAATTTATGTGAAAGTATTTGAATGAGCATGGAATTTAATAAATAAAGGAAGACTATTAAACTTGTGGTCTAATATAAACGATAAAAATGTGTATGGCAAGAAATCATCTCATTAAAGGTAGAAAGAAAAATTTAAAGTTAAAATGTTACTAAATATAAAAATGTTATAATTTTTTTGAGACTAGCTAAAAAAGAAATAGTGTCACATAAAATTAGAAAAGAGTATAAGGAGGAAGTATATATTTATCCTCCAGTCATTCTGATGAAATACAATCAAGTATAGAAAATCATTTTTCTTATGTATAGTTAATATTCCTGCAATTATGGTTTGCTCCCCCCC
>MCJB01041388.1:3221-23023 GCA_002018475.1 Nicotiana obtusifolia | reverse complement strand
CCCCCCCCCCCCCCCGCTTGCATCGATTATATCTCTGGTACGCACGTATATAGTTGAAAGAATTGAAGAAATTACGTTTAACAATTCTCCCTTTTTTACGTAAAGATACAGAAGTTACCCACACTTTACATTGCACATACCTATCTGTTGTATCCATCATTAATAACAAAATAATATTTCCTTAGTTTAATTCTGAAATTTGCGATGCAATTTCGATCCAATTTCAATGTTGATTTCACCAAGTGCAGTAGAGAACTAGGATTACCGATTTTGACATGCCTTGTGCTCTTTACTCCCAAATTTGTCAATTGATCAGCAACCATATTACCTTCTTTATAAGCATGGACACAAAAGAAAATTACCTTCTATAGAGAGGAGAATAATATGATCCACGATACGTCTAATTTGCTAAGGTACCTTCATTTTCTTGTTAATCATGTTAATAATTAATATGGAATCAGATTCCAAATCACAGATAAAATATCTCTATCGATCAACATTTTCAACCCTTGTAGCAATGCTCTAGCCTCAGCCATATTGTTGCTACATTGACCATAGAACTCTGCATCAGCCAAGATGAAACAACCCCTGTAATCTCTAATGACACCTCCACCTCCTGCACTTCTCGGATGTCTTTTACAACAACCATCAATATTTAGCTTTAGCCATCCATTTTCTGATTTTCCTCGTATTATCTTTTGATTGGTAATTACTGGTTGAACCAAATCAATTGCATGACACAAGTATTTCTATGCCAAAGGCAGTTTGATAGTAGGAAATCGAGTATTTAACAATATAGTCAAAATTTTGCGAGCCTGCTTAATGTTAGCCCTGACAGACATATGTAAATTCTCGAACCTAGCTGCGTACCTGCTTTTCAGATTTTCCAACAAATAACTGAAGGAATGCATCGAAACATAGCAGCATGAATATCATTTTTTGCTTTGAGTAACCAGTAGGACATGACTCTTGTCGAATGTCCCCTTGCATGATCCTAATGTCACAATGCTGACCAAAGAAAGACCATACCTACTTCACTATATAACTTTTGCAAAGTAGGTGTATGATAGTCTCTTCCTTATGTATATTACAGCAAGAGCATTTAGAAGGTAAGATTATTCTGAATTTTTAGACCATTTTGTCTGGTGGACTGCTGTTTGCAACAATCTTAGCATAACGAAAGAGATTTTAAAGGGAAGTTTCTTCTACCGAATTATTTTAGAAGGGAAGGAAGTGTTCATTGGTGTAACGATCCAGCCAGCCGTTTTGAGTGTTGTAGCCCCCTTCCCTCATTTACTGCTCATTTTATGCTTAATTGTTGCTACGTGACTTGCCAGGGTAGTTGATTCGGTTCCGGATATTTCAGGATGCGATGAGACACTTAGTCTCAAGGTTAGGAGCTTAAGTTGAAAAGGTTGACCGGATGTTGACTTTTGTGTAAACGACGACTGCGGAATGAAGTTTTGATGATTCCGATAGCTCCATTGAGTGATTTTGGACTTAGGAGTGTGTCTGGATAGTGATTTGGAGGTCCGTAGTTGAATTAGACTTGAAATTGCAAAAGTTAGAAAATTAGAAGCTTTGGAAATTTAAAAAGTCTGACCGAGAGTTGACTTTGTGGTTACCGGGCTCGAATTTTAGTTCCTTGAGTTGGAGTAGGTCTGTTGTGTCATTTATGAGTAGTTTGCAAAATTTGAGGTCAATCGGACTTGATTTGATAGGTTTCAGCATCGATTGCAGAAGTTGAAATTTCTTAGTTTTTATTAGGCTTGAATTAGGGTGCGATTCGTGTTTTTCATGCGTTTGATGTGATTTGAGGGATCGACTAAGTTCATATTGTATTTTAGGACTTGATGTTGTATTTGGTTGAGGTCTCGGGGGCCTCGGGTGGAGTTCGGATGGTTATCGGATCGAAAATGGGATGTAGAGCATTGCTGAAGCTGGGAGCCTTCTGGTGTAATCGCACCTGCGAGGAGATTGGCCGCAAGTGCGGCTGATGTAGTGCAGGAGCGGAGTTGGCTGGCCTGGGGTGTGACGCAGGTAAGAGGGGTCTTCCGCATCTACGAGTCCGTAGGTGGGAGCAAGGCTCCGCAGATGTGGAGAAGGGGAGTGCAGGTTGTCTTTGCAGAAGTGGATCGAGGGTCGCAGAAGTGCTTCCACAGGTGCGGAACTTGGAGAGCAGGTGCGGATCTTGTGGACTTAAGTGATTTCCGCAGAAGCGGAACTCTTATCACAAAAGCGATCCCACAGATGCGGATATTTGGCCCGCAGGTGAGAAGGCACTGGGCAGAACATTAAATTCAAGGGCTTCGTGATTTTTCTCATTTTTGGACTTTTCAAACTCGGCCTAAGGCGATGTTTGAGAGGGATTTTGAAGGGTTTCTTGAGGTAAGTCACTTGTGATCATATTTATTCAATACTATTATTTCCTCATTAAATTTCCCACCTAGTTTGTGTGGTTTTGAGGTGGAATTTTTGGAGTTTGAGGCTAGGGATTTGAAGAGTTTAATTTGGGGATTTGAGTGACGATTTGGTGTTAGATTTTGGTAAATTTAGTATGGTTGAAATCGTGGTTGAATGTGCTTCGGGATTTTGTAATTTTTATCGAATTCCGGGATGTGGGCTCGAGGGTCGGCTTTAGAGTTGACTTTTTTTGTACATTTGATTAAGAAATTAGTAATCTCATATGGAATTGATTCCTTTAGCTCGTATTGATTGTATCGAATTGTGGCTAGATTCGAGGCATTCGAAGGTCGATTCGCAAGGCAAGGGCTTGTTGGAGTAGAGATTTGCTCGGTTTGAGGTAAGTATCGTATTTAAACTCGGTTGAGGCTCTAGTTGCCTGAATTGTTTTGATAGCCACGTGCTTTTGGGTACGCACATGCGTGGGGATGATCCCATGTGGGGGCACTGGGATTGTATATTCATGTTTGGGTTGTGCTCGGGCTCTTATAAGCCCAGAAATCACTGTTAAACTTCAAGCTTTGATATCTAACATGTTGTAACAGTTTATGCGATCTAATTGAGCCGTGATGAGACTACTTAGAAGTTTAATCCTTGAACGAACTTGATAAACATTTTTCATTGATGAAATTGCCGGTTTGGGCTACGATAGCACACTTTGCACATGCCTACACTTTAGCATGTTCTTTACACCAGTCCAGGGACATGCAAAATCTTATTTTATTCATCATATACCTGTATACTTGCTTTATTGCTTCTGTATGATATTTTTGAACTGGGCCTGCGGCTATGCCAGGCAGAATATGTTATTAGCACGTGAGTTGTCCGTGCAGCACGTGAGCTGTCCGTGCAGATCCATGTATTGATATTATTGGCACGTGAGTTGTCCGTGCGGATCCATATATTGATATAATTGACACGTGAGTGGTCTGTGTCGCACGTGAGTTGTCCGTGCAGATTCTATTGTGGGCACATGAGTTGTCCGTTCAGCACGTGAATTGTCTGTGCAGTGTGTGGAACATATATTTTCCTTGATCATTTATCTGATTTACTTGTTACTTTCCTCTACATGCCATAATACTGTTTGAGCAGGGTATTTGAGAAATAGTGCACATGCACACACGGATATTCTTCTCATGAAGCCGTATGAGTTAGCCTTAAATATTATACTATGTTGGTCTAAAGGGACGGAATCACACTGAATCAAGTCTTATCCTAAACAACTTAAGCTTTTCTTACTTTGCCTTGTTTAATTGCGTTACTTATTGAGTTGGTCACTATACCCTGCACCTCGTGTGCAGATCCATGCATTTTCGGGCACGGTGGTTGTTAATCGTGGATTATTACCTGTACGGAGATCATCAATGTAGCTGTTATGGCGTCCGCAGACCTTGACTCTCCTCCCCCTATCTTTCAGTTTTATTTATTCAGTTATACTTTCTAGACAGTGTATTAGACTATGTCATTATATGGATGCTCATGTACTCAGTGATACCCTGGTTTTGGGAAATTTTTGTATTTAGTTATGACGTTTTATCCAGTTTTATGAGAGTTAATTATTTAAACTTGTTTTAGAATATGTTAAAAATTTGAAAGTGTTGGTAATGTGTGAGTTGTCGGCTTGCCTAGTACCATGATAGGCGCTATCATGATAGGTTAAGTTTTGGGTCGTGACAAGTTGGTATGAGAGCCTAGGTTACATAGGTCTCACGAGTCATGAGCAGGTTTAGTAGAGTCTTGCGGATCGGTACGGAGATGTCTGTACTTATCTTCGAGAGGCTGCCGAACCCTTTGGAAAACTTCACATCCTTGTATCTTTGTCGTGCGAATTTGTTGCTTCCGGGAATTGAACTTTTGTTATTTTATTCTCTCACAGATGGTAAGGACACGTGCTACCGGACTGGGCGGACAGCAACCAGTACCACCAGCTAGGGCCACGAGAGGTCGAGGCCGCAGTAAGTGCCATGTTAGGGGCCGAGGTGCGGCTCGTACAACAGCTGGAGCAGCACCTACAGATCCAGCAGTTGCTCCTGCTCAGGAGCAGGTACAAGATGTGGTTGAGCCAGTGGGGCCAGCTCAGGTACCAGCTGTGCCCATTATGATTCCAGACCTTCAGGAAGCTTTAGCTCAGATATTGACTGTGTGCACTAGCCTTGCTCAGGCAGTTTCGGTTCAGACCGCGCCAACCACTTCTCAGACTGGGGGAGGTACTCAGACTCCCGCCGCCCGCACTCCAGGGCAGGTGATGCAGGGACTTTAGACGCCGGGGGTACTACCAACCCAGCCGGTTGCAGTTGCTCAGACCTAGGTGGGTCTCATTATGAGTGATGATTAGCAAAAGATACTAGAGAGATTTGGGAGACTCCAGCCTCCATCATTCAGTTGGGGCTGAGTCAGAGGATGCCCAGGACTTCTTTGATAGGTGCCAGAGGATTCTTCGCAGGGCAGGTATTCTAGAGACCAGTGGGGTCTCATTTACTACTTTTCAGTTTTCTAGGGCTGCCTTCAGATGGTAGGAGGCCTATGAGAGGCGCAGGCCAGTCGGTGCAGCACCATTTCATGGCATGAGTTCTCCGTTCTCTTCTTGGAGAAGTTTGTGCCACTGACCCGCGGGGAGGAGCTGCGCAGGCAGTTCGAGCAGTTGCGTTAGGAGGGCATGTCTGTGACCCAGTATGAGATGAGATTTTCAAAGTTTGCTCATCATGCAGTTTGGTTGGTTCCCACTAAGAGGGAGAGGATTAGGAGGTTCATTGATGGCCTCACTTATCAGTTGCATTTTGTTATGACTCCGGAGAGTGTAACAGGTGCTAAATTTGACGAGGTGGTTGATATTGCTCGGCTGCTAGAGATGGTCCATAGTAAGGAGCGTGAGGAGAGGGAGGGGCTCCGTCCCACCACAACAGGGGTCGTCCTTATAGGCTCGCTCAGACGGCTCATCCAGCTTATCGTGGTACATCAGTTAGCCATGGTTCTTACAATGCTCACTTAGGTCAGTCTTTATTCAATGCACCACCAGCCAGAGTTCTCACCATGCCTCGTCTGCTCAGGTTTTTACCAGCCGTTCCTCGGGTTATCAGGAGCAACAGCTCCGGTAGAGGAGGGGTTGTTTTGAGGGCGGGGAATTGAGTCATCTCAAAAGAGATTGCCCTAGATTGTTGAGTGGGATTCCACAGCAAAATTCTCGGCCAATGATACCAGCACCACCAGTTACTTCGCCACCCGCCTAGCCAGCTCGGGGTACGGTCTAGGAAGCTAGAGGTCGCCCTAGAGGGAGAGGCTAATCAGGTGGCAGTCAGGCCCGATTCTATGCTATTCCTACCTGGCCAGATGTTGTTGCTACAGATGCCGTAATGACAGGTATTGTCTCAGTGTGCCACAGAGATTCTTCCATATTATTTGACCCCGGTTCTACTTTTCCTATATATCATCCTATTTTACTCATTATTTTGATATGCCCCGTGAGTCCTTAGTTTCACCTGTTCCTGTTTCTATGCCGGTGGGTGATACTATTATTGTGGACCATGTATATCGGTCGTGTGTAGGGACTATTGGATTATTGGAAACAAGAGTTGATCTCTTATGGCTTAGTATGGTTGATTTCTAAGTGATTTTGGGTATGGATTGGTTGTCTCCATATCATGCTATTCTGGATTGTTACGCTAAGACCGTGACGTTGAGGATGTCGGGTTTGCCAAGGATCAAGTGCAGAGGTTCTTGAGATTATGTTTCCAATAGAGTGATTTCATATTTGAAGGCCCAATAGTAGATGGTTGGGAAGGAATATTTGTCATATTGGCCTTTGTGAAGGATGTTGGCACTGATACCCCTACTATTGATTCTATTTTGGTGGTGCGAGATTTTTCAGATGTGTTTCCTACAGACTTGCTGGGCATGCCACCCGACAAGGATATTGACTTTGGTATTGACTTATTGTCGGGCACTCAGCCATTTATATTCCTCCGTATCGTATGGAACCAACTAAGTTGAAGAAGTTGAAAGAATAGCTTCAGGAACTTCTTAATAAGGGGTTTATTAGACCTAGTGTGTCGCCGTGGGGTGCACCGGTTCTGTTTGTGAAGAAGAAGGATGGTACTATGCGGATATGCATCGATTATAGGCAGTTGAACAAAGTTACAATCAAGACAAATATCCTTTGCCGCGCACTAATGATCTATTTGACCAGCTTCAGGGAGCGAGGGTGTTCTCCAAGATTCATTTGAGGTCTAGGTATCACCAGTTGAAGATTCGAGACTTGGATATTCTAAAGACGGCATGTAGGACCCGTTATAGTCACTATGGGTTCCTTGTAATGTCTTTTGGGCTGACCAACGCCCCAACAACATTCATGCATTTGATGAACAGTGTATTCAGCCATATCTCGACTTGTTTTTCATAATATTCATTGATGATATCCTGGTGTACTCACATATCCAGGAGGAGCATACCCAACACTTGAGGATTGTATTACAGCAGTTGAGGAAGGAGAAGTTTTATGCCAAGTTCTCCAAGTGTGAGTTTGAGCTTAGTTTGGTGGCGTTCTTGGGGCACGTGGTGTCCAACGAGGGGATTAAGATGGATCCAAAGAAGATAGAGGCGGTTCAGAGTTGCCGAGACCGTCCTCAGCTACTGAGATTCGAAGCTTCCTCGGCTTGGCTAGTTATTATCATCGCTTTGTGGAGGGTTTCTCGTCTATTGCAGCGCCTTTGACCAAATTAATCCAGAAGGGTGCTCCATTCAGGTGGTCGAATGAGTGTGAGGAGAGCTTTCAGAAGCTCAAGACTGCTTGGCCATAGCTCCAGTTCTAGTTTTGCCTTCAACTTCTAGCTCTTATTCAGTGTATGTGATGCGTCTCGGATTGGTATTGGGTATGTCTTGATGCAGTAGGGTAGAGTGATTGCTTATGCTTCACGTCAGTTGAAGCCTCATAAGAAGAACTACCTTGTTCATGATTTGGAGTTGGCAGCTATCATTCATGCATTAAATATTTGGAGGCATTACCTCTACGGTTTGTCTTGCGAAGTATTTATATCATTGGAGTCACCATAACTTGTTCAAATAAAATAATCTAAATTTGAGACAGCGAAGATGGTTGGAGCTTCTAAAGGACTATAATATTACCATTCTGTATCATCGCGGGAAGGCCAATATGGTGGCCGATGCCTTGAGTAGAAAGGAGGTGATTATGGGTAGCCTTGCATGTACTCCTGTTGGTGAGAGACCTTTTGCAGTTGATGTTCGGGCCTTGGCCACCAGTTCACGAGGTTAGATGTTTCGGAACCCAGCCAGATTCTAGCTTATCTGGTTTCTCGGTCTTCCTTATATGATCACATCAGGGAGCGCCAGTATGATGATCTCCATTTTCTTGTCCTTAAGGACACGGTTCAGCACGATGATGCCAAGGACGTTACTATTAGGGATGATGGGGTGTTGAGGATGCAGGGTCGGATTTGTGTGCCTAATGTACAGTTCGCGGTATCCATCCATCCAGGTGCCGCAAAGATCTACAGGACTTTAGGTAGCATTATTGGTGGAGGAGGATGAAGAAGGATATAGTGGGGTTTGTAGCTCGGTGCCTAAATTTTCAGCAGGTGAAGTATGAGCATTAGAGACCGCGCGGATTGCTTCAGAGGCTTGAGATTCCAGAGTGGAAATGAGAGCATATCACCATGAATTTTGTAGTTGGACTCCCACGGACTTCGAGGAAGTTTGATGCTACTTGGGTAATTGTGGATCGGTTGACCAAGTCTGTGTATTTCATTCCAGTTGGGACTACTTATTTTTTGGAGTAGTTGGCTGAGATCTACATCCACAAGATTGTTCGCCTTCACGGTGTGCCAGTGTCCATCGTTTCAAATCGGGGCACGCAGTTTACATTGCAGTTTTGAAGAGCGGTGCAGCGAGAGGTAGGCACACAGGTTGAGCTAAGTACAACTATTCTTCCTTAGATGGACGGGCAGTCCGAGCGCACTATTCAGATATTGGAGGATATGCTACACACTTGTGTCATAGATTTCGAGGGTTCTTGGGATCAGTTCCTGCCACTCGCAGAGTTTGCCTACAATAACAGTTACTAATCGAGCATTCAGATGGCTCCGTATGAGGCTTTGTATGGGAGATAGTGTTGGCCTCCGGTGGGATGCTTTGAGCCTGATGAGTCTAGCTATTGGGTACTGACTTGGTTCAGGATGCTTTGGACAAGGTTAAATTGATTCAAGATCGGCTTCACATGGGCAGTCTAAACAGAGAGTTACGTCGATCAAAAGGTTCGTGATGTTGCTTACATGGTTGGTAAGAAGGTACATGCTCAAGGATTCACCCATGAAGGGTTTTATGAGATTCGGGAAGAAGGGCAAGTGGATCCCTCGGTATATTGGACCATTTGAGGTGCTTCAGAGGATTGGAGAGGTGGCTTACGAGCTTGCCTTATCACCTAGTCTGTCAAGTATTTATCTAGTATTCCATGTTTCTATGCTCTGAAAATATGTTGGCGATCTGTCTCATGTTTTAGATTTCAGCATGGTTCAGTTGGATGGTGATTTGACTTATGATGTGGAGCCGGTTGCCATTTTGGATCGGCAGGTTCGAAAGTTGAGATCAAAGGACATAGCTTCAGTGAAGGTGCACTGGAGACGTCAGCCAATTGAGGAGGCTGCTTGGGAGACCGAGCGGGAGATGCGGAGCAGATATCCACGCCTATTTAATACTCCAGGTATGTTTCTAGACCCGTTCGAGGATGAACGTTTGTTTAAGAGTGGGGATGTAATGACCCAGTCAGTCGTTTTGAGTGTTGTAGCCTCCTTCCCCCGTTTACTGTTCATTATATGCTTAATTGTTGATATGTGACTTTCCGGAGTAGTTAATTCAATTTCGGAGATGTTTCGCGATGAGACACCTAGTCTCAAGGTTGGGAGCTTAAGTTGAAAAAGTTGTCCGGCTATTGACTTATGTGTAAACAACTCCGGAATGGAGCTTTGATGATTTCGATAGCTCCGTTAGGTGATTTTGGATTTAGGAGTGTGTTCGGATAGTGATTTGAAGGTCCGTAGTTGAATTAGACTTCAAATGGCAAAAGTTGGAAAATTAGAAGCTTTGGAAATTTAGAAGTTTGATCGAGAGTTGACTTTGTGGTTACCGGGCTCGGATTTTAGTCATTTATGACTTGTGTGCAAAAAATTTGAGGTCAATCGGACTTGATTTGATAGGTTTCGGCATCGATTATAGAAGTTGGAATTCCTTAGTTTTTATTAGGCTTGAATTAGGGTGCGATTCGTGTTTTTGATGTGTTTCATGCGATTTGAGGGGCTCGACTAAGTTCGTATCGCGTTTAGGACTTGATAGTGTATTTGGTTGAGGCCTCGGGTGCCTCGGGTGGAGTTTAGATGATTATCGAATCGAAAATGGGACTTAGAGCATTGCTGAAGCTGGGAGCCTTCTGGTGTGATCGCACCTGCGAGGAGATTGGACGCAGGTGCGGCTAATGTAGTGCAGGAGTGGAACTGAGTTGGCCCGGGGTGTGACACAGGTGCGAGGGGTGTTCCGCGTGTGCAAGACCGCATGTGCGAGCAAGGCTCAGCAGATGTGGAGAAGGGGAGTGTAGGTTGTCTTCGCAGAAGCGGATCAAGGGTCGCAGAAGCGCTTCCGTAAGTGCGGAACTTGGAGTGCAGGCGCGGACCCTATGGACTTACGTGACTTCCGCAGAAGCAGAACTCTTATCGCAAAAGTGATTCCGCAGGTGCAGAGAATTGGCCCGCGGGTGCGAAGGCACTAGGCAAAACATTAAATTCGAGGGCTTCATGATTTTTCTCATTTTTGGACTTTTCAAACTTGGTCTAAGGCGATTTTTTAGAGGGATTTCGAAGGGTTTGTTGATTTAAGTCACTTGTGATCATTTTTATTTTTATTTAATAATATTGTTTCCCCATTAAATTTCTCACCTAGTTTGTCTATTTTTTAGGTGGAATTTTGGGAGTTTGATGCTAGGGATTATGGGAGTTAAATTTCGGGATTTGAGTGACGATTTGGTGTTAGATTTTGATAAATTTGGTATGGTTGGACTCGTGGTTGAATGGACTTCCAGATTTTGTTTCTTTTATCGGATTCCCAGACCGGGAGCCTGGGGGTCGGCTTTTGAGTTGACCATTTTTTTACTTTTGATTAAGAACTTAGTAATCTCATATGGAATTGATTCCTTTAGCTCGTGTTGATTGTATCGAATTATTTGTGGCTAGATTCGAGGCATTCGGAGACCGATTCGCGAGGCAAGGGCTTGTTGGAGTAGAAATCTGCTCGATTTGAGGTAAGTATCGTATTTAAACTCGATTGAGGCACTAGTTTTCTGAATTGTTGTGATAGCCACGTGCTTTTGGGTGCGCACATGCGTGGGAATGATCCCATGTGCGGGCACCGGGATTGTATATTCATGTTTGGGTTGTGTTCGGGCTCTTATAAGCCTAGAAATGACTGCTAAGCTTCAAGATTTGATATCTAACATGTTATAACAGTTTATGCGATCTAATTGAGCCGTGATGAGACTACTTAGAGGTTTAATCCTGGAGCGAACTTGATAAATGCTTTTCATTGATGAAATTGCCGGTTTGGGCTACGATAGCACACTTTGCACATGCCTGCACTTTAGCTTGTTATTTACACCAGTCCAGGGACATGAGAATCTTATTTCATTCATCATATACCTATATGCTTGCTTTATTGCTTCTTTATGATATTTTTGGACTGGGCATGTGGCTATGCCGGACGGATTATGTTAATGGCACATAAGCTGTCCGTGCAGCACGTGAGCTGTTTGTGCGGATCCATGTATTGATATTATTAGTACGTGAGTTGTCCGTGCAGCCCGTGAGTTGTCCACGCATATTCATATATTGATATTATTGACACGTGAGTTATATGTGTCGCACGTGAGTTGTCTGTGCAGATTCTATTTTGAGCACGTGAGTTGTCCGTGCAGCACGTGGAACTTATATTTTCCTTGATCATTTATCTTATTTACTTGAAACTTCCCTCTACATGCCATAATACTATTTGAGCAGGGTATTTGAGGAATAGTGCACATGTACACACGGATATTTTTCTCACAAAGCCTTATGAGTTAGCTTTAATTATTATACTGTGTTGGTCTAAAGGGACAGAATCACACTGAATCAACTATTATCCTAAATAATTTAATCTTTTCTTACCTTGACTTGTTTAATTGCGATACTTATTGAGTTGGTTGTACTCACACTACACCCTGCAACTCGTGTGCAGGTCTAGACATTTTTGGGCACGGTGGTTGTTGATCGTGGAGTTTTACCTGTACGGAGATCATCGAAGTAGATGCTATGGCGTCTGCAGACCTTGATTCTCCTCCCCCTATTTTTCAATTTTGTTTATTCAGTTCTACTTTCTAGACAGTGTATCAGACTATGTAATTATATGGATGCTCATGTACTCAGTGACACCCTGATTTTAGAAAATTTCTGTATTTAGTTATGACGTTTTATCCAGTTTTAGAGAGTTACTTATTTAAACGTGTTTTAGAATATGTTAAAAATTTGAAAGTATTGGTAATGTCTGAGTTGTCAACTTGCGTAGTACCATGATCGGCGCCATCACGACAGATTGAGTTTTTGGTCGTGATAATTTGTCTCCTCAGGTTCTGCCATGCCAACTTACAAGTGAAAGCACCATTTGTATCAATAGTCCACATTGGCATGTCTAGCCGATCATTATGTGTATCGATCCCCTAAATATAATTGAAAATAGTGTGAGGGAGGACATCTCTGAGCTTTGCCACATTCCTCCTTTCATTCTCAATGAATTTTTGCACTCGATTGTTCCTGGGGACATTCTGATAATTAATTAGCTCTGCCAAAGCACCATTTTCGGTTCAATCATCCCACCAAAATGATAATCTTCCATTACCATTATTCTATAAAATAAACTTCTCTACATGTTCCTTGATATATATAAGCCTTTTTCATGTATGGGACTAGTCAGATGACCAATTTCTATTGACAGGATGTTTCCTCTTGTAGCACTTAGCTTCTAAGAAATCTCTAAAGAGACTCCTTTTAGTTTTAAAGTTCCACGATGATTTGGCTGCAAAGACTTTGCAAAAGTCATTTAATGATCTAAATCCTGCCCCACCCTCTTGTGTGGGGAAGCATAAATCACTCCAAGATTTCCAATGAACTCTCTTTTTGTTATCCTCCTTTCTCCAAAAGAAATTAACTATAAATTTTTCAATTTGTAAGAGGACAGTTTTAGGAGGGTATAAAATTAAAAGCAGATGCAAAGGAATAAAGTGCAAGACTAATTTAATTAGAACAAATTTTCCTCCATGGAACAGGAGCTTTCCTTGTCATCTTTGCATTCCATTGGATACCTTAGCAACCATATTGTTGAAGTAGACAATTTTCCTCGTTACCCAAATAGATAGGGCGTTTCAAGTATTGCATAGGGAATTGAAGCTGATTAATCCAGTAATGTTCTCAATTTTGTTGATTCCGTCATCAGGTAAATTTGAAGAAATACAGAGATCTGACTTCGCTTTGTTGATCATTTGACCTGAGACTTTTTCATACACTTCCAAATTTGACAACATCATATTCATAGACACAAGATGAGAACAAAATGGTATCATCTTCATAATAAAGATGAGTTGTTATAAGACCTCTTGCCTCAGCTGGATATAGAATAAAACCTTCTTCAGGTAGGTTGTCCAGCAATCTAGAAAGTAGATGAGCACCAAGGACAAAAAGTGAAGGAGAGAGTATGAGGGTGTTTGGATTGGATTATTTTAAGTACTTAATGGCTTTTAAGCATTTTTTTGTGTGGTATTTGAAAAAGATAAAAAGTTTTTAAAAGCACTTAATTTTAGGCATGAAAAGTACAAAAATAAGCCAAAATTCAAAAGTTGGGTATTACCAACTTTTGACTTTTGGCTTTTAGCTTAAAAGCTACTTTTTAAAAGCGAATCTAAATACCCTCTAGATCTCCCTGCTTTATAACCCTACTGGATTTAAAGAATCCTTGTCTAGCCCCGTTCAAGTTGATTGGATACCATACATTGGATATCAACCTCCATATTCTATCAATCCAAAGCTCAGAAAAATCTTATTTGCCTCAACATCTGACATAGATAGTCCCAGTCGACCCTGTTATATGCCTTGGCCATGTCTAAATTCAAAACAACATTAGTAAGGTGTGGAGATTGATTCATGTTATGGACCATTTCCTGAGTAAGAATAATGTTCTCAGTTATAGATCTTCCTTTAGTTAATCCAGCTTGGCATGGAGAGATTAACTTCTGCATCAGAGGTACCAGCCTTTTGTTCATCACTTTGAAAATAATCCTTCTAAAAAAATTACCAAGGCTAATTGGTCTTAGATTAGTGAAAAATTGCTAGCATTTTTCACTTTAGGAAGCATGATAAGGCATGTATATGTCAAAGATCTTGAAAATTCAGTACCTGCAGAAAGATCAAGCACCATTAGTAGTAAATCCTCCTTTATGATCTCCCAACATGTTTGGTAGAACTTTTCCGAGACTCCATCAGGTCCAGGAACACTATAGGTGCTCATGAAAAAAATGATCGCTTTTAGTTCCTCCATTGAAGATGGGGTCGAAAGTCTTGTGTTATCTTCATCATCTATCATCTTTGGAATGCATTTCAAAATAGAGTAATCCTTTATGGGTCCTCCTTTGTGAATTGCTTCCGGAAGAATTGAATAGCCTCGAGAGCAACGTTGTTTCTCCTTCAATTAGGTTTCTGTTATCACCTTTCATTCTAGTCATGGTTAGTCTCCTTTTCTTACCTTTGACTACAGAACGAAAAAATATGGAGTTCACTTCTCAAACTATAAACCATTTGATCATTGATTTCTGTCTCCAAAAAGCTTCTTCCGTTTTTGTATGCTCTAACTAGCTCAGCATTACATTGATTGAAAGCAAATCTATTAGACTCAGAGTTGTAAATGATGGATTTATCTTCTAATTTAGCCACCTTATCTTTAACAATATTTTTCTAACCGTATTTTTGGACCATTCTGAAAGCCTTTTGTAAGTGTTCTTTAGCTTTAAAAGAAACTCCCAAAGAGGTGAACCAATTGTATCCACCTTTCAAGAATATTCCACAACATTCATGAAGTTAGGTTCATCAGTTCAAAAGTCTAAGAACCTAAAGTATTTCGCATGTTGATTTACGTTAGACTTAGGATTTATCAAAACTGGACAATGATTAGAGCCCGTCCTAATTTGATGATCAATACTAGTAACATTAAATATATTCAGCCATTCATGATTAATAAATAGTCCAGCCAATCTCTGCCAAACCCTGTTGTTAGGAGACCACCCATTGCACCAAGTATAATCTGAACCTGTGTACCCAATATCTAGTAATTCACAATCTATTATACAATTTATAAATGCAAGACTCTTCCACATTCTATGTGGGGTTCTACTCTTCTTCTCCGTATGGCCAATAATACAATTAAAGTCACCAGCGGTTAATCAAGGCATACTATAAATATCACAAATATGTCTAAGCTTATCCCATAATTCATCTCTAAGATATTTCCCGCACTTTGCATATACAAAAGATAAAAGTAGGGAGACACCATTTATCTTTATCATTCAAACTTATCGGTCATCTTCATCGATAATGTCATATTCCAGATTATCATTCTAGAATAACCAAATTTGGCTATTGCAGTTTGAGAAAGCAAACTAGTATCCCAAAATTCTTTTGAATTTTTTCAGTTTATTAGCTTTATGAAAAAGTTCCCCTAAACGCAATAATTGAAAGATTTTATGAGTTGATTAATTGTTTGAGTCTTTTTAGAGCACCATTAGATTTTATATTTCTGATGTTCCAATATAACAACTTAAACATGATTAATGCTTGGAAGTTCTGACCATTTAATGTTGCAGACCTTTGATTTTGTTTCGTGCCTCCTCTGCCTCCAGTTGCAATTCTACCATCTCTACTAAAGCCTCTGCATGTCCCTCTACTTTAGGAGATAGGTGGCTAGTACTGATGACATTATCGAAGTTGAAGTCACATTAACATCGGCCAATGACTGGATACATAAGGTATCCACCAGTGTATCATTGTTGGTTCTTCACTATTGACACTTACATATTCTCTACTAGCTTCTGAACTTATTTCATCATCATACTCATCTAAATTATCATACTTTTCATCCATATAGTCAGAATCAGATAGTTCCCCAGGTTCTGCATGAAAGCCATCTTCACCCCTATGATCTTCCTCTACAGCAGTGCCACTGATAAGTTTCAGGTATTTATTCTGTACTTCACCAGCGTCGATACTATGAGAAGCCTCTCTATTCTGTAACTGTGTCACGCTTAGATTGTCTATTTTTCCTGAGATAGTCATTGGTACATACTGCGATTGAATTAAAATTTGTTTCTCTCCTTTTGTATTATGTCTTCTATGTTTGTTGTTGTACTCTTGTCCGTTTTATCCTTTTGATTGCCTATATTTTTAGAGATGAACATATGATTAAAATACTTTGTGTAACATTCTACTGCATCTCCTTGTGACTCGTGTCTTCTATGGTTGATGTGATCTCCTTTTTTGTTGGTATATCATTGGTTATTTGATTGATGTTCCCATCTTCATTTTTGTTATTACCGTGTTGTTTTCATTCTTACTCTTTTTCTCCTGTTATTACTTAGTCCTGGTTTTTCATTGTTGATTTTCCTGCTACACCCTTGTGGCCCTTGTGTGTCTTGAGTAGGTGTTCCTACTTCTATAAATTTACCATTACCTTTGCTAGGCACCTATTAAATCACTCGGAGCTTATTAGCTTCAGCAGATTCTCTTATAAGTGATACCTTTAGTACTTTTGGGATTATGTTTGACTATTTTAATTTGTTGAGGCTTATTTTGACTTGTTTCTTTGTAATGTTGTTAGTTTGTGTGTATTCTCCTATCCTTTGCACTTCTCCTTCTTGAGAAAGTTTGATATTCGGCATCAATATTGGTTATCTTCTCTGGCCTAGTATCTTTTTTCAGTTTGTTTTTTTCTTCCATTTGAGATTTAACCCTCTCATCCCTAATTTTGTTTCTGCATTGACTTTCAAGTTGTCCTTGCAGTTTGTAATAAAGGCAATAGCTTGGACTTTTTCATACTCAATGTCAAGCCATTTGCCATCTTCAGTTCCATCCAGACTATTGTACCCCTTCCAAAAGTGAAACCTTGACTTCAACAGACCAATTTCAAACTTTACTTTAGCCATATTCCCTCTAAATTTGGAATAAGTGGCTTGGTCTGGTGCAACAACAACTCCCATATCACTAACCATTTTAGATATAACCTACCATTTGAAAATGTGCTATAGTAATTGTGAATTAAAATCAAAACTAGAATAATAGATGTTCCTCCTCGGGTTTGAAATCAGCAGTCCATTTCATGATCTTTATGGTGCTTCTCTGATATCAACATATTCTTTTACGAGGATGTGATTATAGTCAACTTCATTAGTGAAATCAATATATACATGTCTAAAGTTAAAATATGCAATTTTCATAGATCCTGTAAGAAGAAATTGACTGACAAAGACTTTTCGAATTTCCTCAATTGTGGAGTTTCCTCTGTAGAACTTACCTTTATTTTTTTTATCCTTCTTTCCCCAAAAGAAATTAACTATAATTCTTTCAATTTATGATAGGATAGTTTTAGGAGGGTATAAATCATTAAAGTGAACTAGAGTCCTTATTTACAGCAGAGAGTCCTGACTTGATTGAGCTGGGAACGTGGTAGAGAATCGCAAAATGTGAACCTTGGAGGATTGTCTGGGTAAAATTCTACGAAGAAATAAGGAAAAAAGAGAATTCAAGAGGCCGTGAGTATCAAAATAAAGATAAAAATGATTGCGCCATTGATATTTTGGTATTGTCGCTACAAAGAAGAGCTTTCAAATTTTTGAGGTAAGATGGGATCATAACTTAATAAATTTGAACTTTCTATTCCATATCTGTTGCAACTTCGAACTCACCCAAGACCTGACGCGTCAGTGTGCTGTGATCGCTCCAGGAACTAAGTGTAGGTGTGCTTTGAGCGGGGGAAGTACATATATACCTGATTTTAAGGGCACTATTAAAGTCATACCAATAATGCACAATTTAAAAGTTTATCCACTTTTGGGACAAACTTAAGACATTCGCGCTTGAAATTATAAACCTCTAATCAAAAGTTGGGAGGTCATGGCTGATGCCTGAAGTTCAGAAATTTTTCATTGAACTTCAGGTACATATGGCTGAAGTTCAGGTATTCTAAATGAACATAAAGCACATATAACTGAAGTTCAAGCATTTTTTTTGCATGAACCTAAGGCAAATATGGATGAAGTTTAGTTATTTTTTTACCTGAACTTCGGTCAATTTTGCTTGAAGTTTAGTTATTTTTTTACCTGAACTTCGGTCAATTTTGCTTGAAGTTCAGTCAATATTGCTCAGGAATAGTTTGTTCTCTTCAGACGTTATAATTATAAGAAAAACCTTATCACGAACCCAAGCACCAGCAACACAAAGTTGTGTGATAACTTGAATAAGATGCTTGAATATCCATTCTTCTTTTTGCGTCATTTCAAATATGGTCCTCCACGTGGATTGACGACGGTGGAGATCCTGACTCCTCCACCATTGTTGTAACTCCAAATTTAACAAATCCAGGAGAAAGTTCATATTCGGACATATGGAGATTGTGCTGGTGAGAACAACCTAATTTAGGTTAAATGGGAGCATCCAAATAGGCTGCCCGTGAAATTTTTACCTCTTGAACTGGGTTGACTAGGCTTGGTCCAACCCAATTTTACCACTATAGATCCTTTATTAACAAATTCATGTTACATGCCTAAAATAATAATTACATTTATCACAAAGTTACTTCACTAGTTCACTGGATATACATTTCCTTTTTCCTCTGCATTCTTTCCTTCTTGACCATAACTCGAAATTGATCAACTGTATATGTAACAGCCCTTTCTCATTGTTCTCTTCCCGAGGATTGTACATAACCATTTTCTTTAAGTATTTGGATATTGATAAATTAGTATATTGAAGTATTTCTCCGTGCGTAAGATTCTAATTTCTAGTGCTTCAGCCTTTTTAGTGCTTTTAGTTTCAGTATGTATAAAAGATAGATGATGTTGTTTTCTTCTTCTTTTTTGGTTAGTAGTTCAAGAGAGTAACAAAAGGCTTCTGGGGAAGCCCAAAAACAAAGGCTTCTGCGTAAGCCCAAAATATAAGTTTAATAAATGGTCGTACCAAGAGGAAAATGGTTTATCTTTCTTTTCATCTTCTTTCCCACTTTTATCCATGCAAGCAGGCGTGGGAGAGTAGAAGTTACGATTTCGGTCGAATTCAATAATTTTGGTTCAAATTATGTATTTGTTTTGAAAGAATACATTGAATATACAGGAATTCTTAGTTCAGAACCTAATAATTTAAAAGATTCAGAATTCGAATTCATAGACTTTAAATTCTAACTCCGCCTTTACATACACGCCAAGCATATGAAAACTTCTAAAACTTTAAATCTCTTTTCTTTCTCTTGTACTTTCTTCGTCCAAAAAACAAAAACACCACTATTACTATTTATAAAGTCTGAATTGTTAAATCTATACAAATTTTCAAATACTTTTGACTACACATAATACAATACTGCGGTTTATGATACTTTAGTTTTTAAATGTAAAATTTTAATCAACAGATATAAAACAATTCTGAATTCGCTCGTGAATTAAATTACTGTGAATATGAAATTTTTTGTATATTTCTGAAATTATCTGTAATTGCCACTGACTAGTGGTCCTATAATGATGGTCCAAAAGTTTTTGGATAGGCAGCTAAGCATAAACAAAGATGATTAATTGAAAACGTTTTCCAGTCTTATCTCTTTCTATATAACTGACGAAAAATAAGAAATCATGGTCCTTACTTTCAGAACTACTTCACATCTTGTTGTCCACATGTCCACATATTGTGCTATGTAACGTTAAATAAAATTCCTCTTATTATAATTCTCCTAGCAATCCTAGGCTCCAATTATTTTGGGTTGAAAGCGGAAAACGACAATACAATAACTACTATTCATAAAATAACAAAACAATACTTGGTGACGTTTGGACACTATCACTTTTTTCTTTAATTTAATATTTTTTGAGCATCGATAGAGATGAACATCGTAATTAGAGAGGGCAAGATCGCTCCCGCTTCGCATCCCCAATAGTCCATTTGTGTGTATTATAGGTCGGACGGTGTCGATGTTAGGCGGTGGCAAGGGTGTTGGGGGGTGGGGTTGGCGTAGGG
>MCJB01041377.1:57517-83056 GCA_002018475.1 Nicotiana obtusifolia | reverse complement strand
GTCTCAACCATACTGTTCAAGGAACATCATCAATCACACAGTACTTCCATGTTATTCGTACTATCAAGGATGAATTGGCATTATTGGGAAACCTCTTGATTTGGAAGATTTGCTTGACAAGATATTAGATGGTTTGGATCCTATATATAAACATGTTGTTGATTCCGTCAATGCTCGTGATACACCGATTACTGTTGATGCTTTACAAGAAAAATTATTACATGAAGAGTTGCAACTTAAGCCATTGGGATCATCAATGTTTCCGTCCCAACCCGCTACAGCCATGGTAGCTGCCGCCGCAGCCCAGTCGACGCCTCCCTCTCCTTTGTCGTCGGGCAATCGCAATAAGCGACGTCCATATCATGGTCGTTGTCAAGCTTGTGGCATTCAAGGTCATCCCTTGAGGGATTGTCCAACACATGGGTGGATACTTCAACATCTCCACCGCCCTCCTGTTGCTGCCTCACGTTCGCCACTGCCACAGGTTGCTCCGGTGCCGCTGTCCGCTCCTCTACGTCAGACTGCCCCTCGGCAGTGGCAGCCACCTCCTTGGCAACCGGTCACTCAGCCGGCGGTCAACTATGCTGGTTACACTCCATATTCCGGTGTCCATGGGTCCCCCTACATGCCTCTGCCTGAGGCCGATTTTCAGGCCTTTCATGCATAGGGTCCGACTGCTAGCAGTTCTGTTACTGCACCAGGTCCTTCTTGGCTTCTCGATAGTGGCGCAACTCACCACATCTCCACTGACCTAGCCAATCTTTCTCTCCCCCAACCATTTCCGCACACTGACTCTGTATACATTAAAGATGGTAGCGCCCTCCCTATCACTCATACTGGTTCGACTACTCTTCCTACTTCTCATCGTTCTCTTACTTTACATAATGTGTTACGTGTTCCAACTATGAAAAAAAACTTACTTTTAGTCTTCCAGTTATGTAAATCTAATAATGTGGTAGTTGAATTTACTTCCTCTGCTTTTGTTATTAAGGATCTCAATTCGGGGACTCACCTTCTGGCGGGACGCACTAGAGATGGATCCTATGTGTGGCCCTCATCTAGCCCCTCTGCCTGTGTTTACTTCTCAGATGCCAATCCTCCTCATACTGTCTGGCACTCTCGCCTTGGTCATCCGGCATCTGCTATCTCTCATCACATTTTATCGCATTATCAGTTGTCTTGTTCTAGCTTAGCACTTAATAATAGATGCACTGCTTGTAGTTACAGCAAGAGTCATAAGTTACCTTTTTATGAATCTTCTATTATTTCCACTAGACTATTAGAGTATATTTTCTCTGATGTATGGACATCTCCTGTTTCATCTAGTGAGAACTTTCGTTATTATGTGCTGTTTGTTGACCATTTTATTCACTACATGTAATTGTATCCGATACGTCATAAATCTGATGTGCGATCTATCTTTACTACCTTTCAGGCCCTTGTTGAAAATTACTTTCAACTTAAATCTGATGCCTTTACTCAGATAATGGGGGCGAGTATCTTGCCTTGTCTTCTCATCTTGTCACCTCTGGCATTACTCATCTTACTACCCCTCCCCACACACCTGAACATAATGGTTTCAGTGAACGCCGTCATCGTCACATTGTCGAAACCGGCCTTGCTCTCCTATTTCATGCTTCCCTACCCTTGTCTTTTTAGCCTTATGCCTTTAAGACAGCTGTGTATCTCATCAACCGTCTTCCTACTCCCACTCTACAGATGTCTTCCCCATTCACCTTCCTTTTCAACCAACCTCCTAACTACTCTAAGCTCCGTGTTTCGGGTGTTTATGCTATCCCTGGCTTCGTCCATACTCTGCTCACAAGCTGGACCCCCGCTCTATCCCGTGTGTCTTTCTGGGCTATTCCAAAACTAGAGTGCGTATCTTTGCCTTGACCCCACTACCTCCCGACTTTATGTCTCTCGTCATGTCCAATTTGATGAATCGGTCTTCCCTTACTCTTCTCTCATGTCCACTGCACCACGGCCTACACCCTCTACTGCTGACACACGGTGCCCCTCGCACTATGTTCTTCCTCCTGTTGTCTCTCCTACTATTCCCTCTCCGGTTAAGTCCCCTCCATCCACTACCTCCTCCTCTCCAGCATCCACCCCGCCGCAGTCTCTACCTCCACCACCATCATCTTCTCTTCCCACCCATCCAATGACCACACGTGCCAAAAACAATATTCGCAAGCCTATCCAAAAACTCTCCCTTACAGCTCAGCTTCATCCTTACCTTGAGCCTTCCACAGCCACTCAAGCCTTGAAAGATCCCAAATGGCGGACTGCCATGTCTGAGGAGTTTGAGGCCCTTGTGCGCAATGGTACATGGGAGTTGGTCCCCCCTGATGGTATTCAGAACTTAGTCAGTTGTAAGTGGGTTTACCGCACTAAGTACCTTTCTGATGGCAGTGTTGATCGGTATAAGGCTCGGTTAGTTGCCAAGGGCTTTCATCAGCGCCCTGGCATTTACTATCAGGAGACTTTTAGTCCGGTTGTCAAGCCGGCCACCATTCGCTTGGTTCTTACCTAGGCAGTCTCTCGGGGTTGGCCCCTCTGGCAGCTGGATGTTAATAATGCATTTCTACAGGGTCGTTTTTATGAGGATGTGTACATGGCTCAGCCACAGGGATTTGTTGACTCTGATCGTCCGAACTATGTGTGTAAGCTGCACAAGGCTATCTATGGCCTTAAGCAAGCACCTCGAGCTTGGTATTCAGAGTTGAGACATTTTTTGTTGGCACAGGGGTTTCGCAATTCCAGGGCGGATACCTCGTTGTTTATCTTTGACCGGGCTGGTGTCTCTGTGTTTGTGCTGGTTTATGTTGATGATATAGTGGTTACTGGGTCTGATTCGGGAACAGTTGATCGATTTTTGGCTGAGTTGGCAAGTCGTTTCTCTATCAAGGACCTGGGTACTCTGTCATATTTCCTTGGAGTTGAGGTTCTACCACATCGTGATGGTCTTCTATTATCTCAGCGGAAGTACATTCTTGATCTTCTACATCGGACTCATATGGCTGATTCCAAGCCAGTACTTACTCCGCTTGCCACTGATCAGCCTTTATCTACTAGATGGCACAGCTCCGGACAACCCGACTGAGTATAGGACTGATGTAGGCAGTCTGCAGTATTTGGCCCTCACTCGTCTTGACATCGCTTATGCCGTGAACAAATTATCTCAGTTCATGCATAAACCGACTACTGCTCACTGGGCCGCGGTGAAACGCCTGCTTCGTTATCTTTGTGGTACTATTGACCTTGGTTTACTTCTTCGTCGGGTGTCTCAGCCGTCCTTGTATGCATTCTCTGATTCTGACTGGCTGGCAACAATGATGATTATACCTCCACGAGTGCATATGTAGTTTATTTTGGTGGCTCCCCCATCTCTTGGGCCTCTCGGAAGCAGTGCACTGTTGCCCGCTCTTCCACTGAGGCTGAGTACAGATCTGTTGCCTCCACTGCTGCAGAGCTCCGCTGGTTATGTTCTTTGTTGACTGAGCTTCGGGTGTTTCTACCGTCCTGTCCTGTTATATACTATGATAACGTGGGTGCTACGTACTTGTGCTCTAATCCTGTTTTTCACTCTCGGATGAAGCATATTGCACTAGATTTTCACTTCATTCGTGAACAGGTTCAGCGTGGTATTTTACGTGTGACTCATGTTTCTGCAGCTGATCAGTTGGCTGATGCTTTGACAAAACCGCTCTCCCGTGCTCCGTTTTTGCTTCTGCATTCCAAGCTTGGACTTACCTCCCGCAGTCCAGCTTGAGGGGGCGTATAGAATATATGTTTACCTTATTTAGAGTTCTTTCATATATGTTATATTTACATAGAATAGATGTTTACCTTATTTAGAGTTCTTCCATATATATTATATTTCCATACTTATCTCTTGTAATAGTTCTATATATTTGACATCTAATGAATGAATGAATTATTCACCACAAATAATATTCAATACTATCAACTCTTTGATCAATGAAACTAGCGAAAAATTGAACAAAATATTGTAATGAAATTTTTCTCAAAAATCTCAACTCAAAGATAGAAGAACAAGAAATACTTTTCTTGTAATGGTATTTTCTCTCTTGGCTTGCGTCGCATTCTCACTTTCACAAAGTGGGTTTTCTTCTCAAAACTTAATGCGGCAGATTTTCTCCATCACCCTTTATATAACATCACCTAGAAATTATTTTTCTATTTGGTTGAGCTAATGATTTACTTAGGGTAAAAGTTTATTCCAATTCTTCATGGAATATTTTATATGGAAATTCGAAATTCCATCTGATTGGCATCGTGACTGCCGATTTCAAGTCCAAATTCAATTGGAATACAAGTATCAATTAATGTATTATATTAAAAAAAAATACCAATCTCATTCTTAATGGGTTTGAATCAACCTCACGTCCTTCTTTGGACTTATTGGCAATCCAATCCTAAATTGGTTTTACCAAATAAGTCTCATCATTAATATATTATATACATCCCATATATATAAATAAATAGTAATTATATATATCACATATATATTTTAACCAAGAGATAATTTAATTTTTTTTATTTCAAATAGAAAACTTCAATTTGTTCAGAATATTAATTATATCCTCTGTGCTAGCAAAGAATATAATAATATTTCATTTGGACTAATAACTAAATCTATTTGACTAATTAAATTTTTTAATTTAATTATCAAATAGTCCTTTAGCAAACATCAGAACACTCGTTAGTGTCAATGCTAAGCCAGTAATAAATTGATCACATCAATATACTAATCAAGGGTGGCGTCTAGCAACACTCCCTAACGACCGGACATTAATTATACAATTTACTCTCAAGAACCAGTAGAAGAATAATGTAGTAATTCCTTCTGTCCTTATAGCTCTGGGTCACCCTAGGATATGGTTCAAACTGTCAAATTCTAATAGGCGACCAACTATGTGTTCATGTCAAATATATCGACTATTGAATGACCTAAGAAACTCTTTTCTTCTTTTCATTCAATTGCCCTGGCCAAGGTCTTAATTTGGTCGTTTATAGTTCATGACAACATGGAGTTTAAACTCATCATCAAGAGTCGATAGATTCCATCTTGGTCAATCACTAATTCTATAAGTATTTAATCGTACTCAATATCCTTTCAACTATCTCCCTAGGACCATAGTGTCTAGTATCAACGGCACAATAATAACTTATCAATTACTATGATGATTTCAGGTCAAAGGAAACTCTTGCATCACATTCTTCAAGAGAATATCTTATTGACAGTTTATGGTAATCCTAACCATTAGGAATTATCTAATGAGTCGGTTCAATGATCATTTCTCTATATTCATCATCTATTTATGTGATTTAATAAATGAGATCAACTAATCTTTATCCCATAAAGACAATCACATAAATATTGATCTAACCGGATTACTAATGTCTAAATTAATAATCCTACAATCAAGAATAAATTTGATTAAATTATAGGAAACTTCACTCTCATTATCATGATCTCCATCATGATGAAAATTTTCAAAATTTAATCAAGGACCTTATTAAATTAATCAAACAATTAATACTAACTATGATAAAATAATATCAAATTCTATATATTTCTATATCAAATAACGTTCACAAAAATATGGTCAAATCATCTTATATGAGATTGGATCTAGGCATATATACTATATCCCTAACATTCTCCCACTTGCACTAGAGCCAATCGCTCTTGTACTTCATTCCCAATTTCACTTGTGCTTGGCAAACTCCTTTACGCCAAAAGGTTTAGTGAAAGGGTCTGCGACACTTTCGTTTCCATCAACCTTTTGAATCTATACGTCTCCATGTTTAATGATTTCTCTTATCAAACGATACCTTCGCAGAATGTGTTTGGATTTTTGGTGTCATCTTGGTTCTTTTGCTTGAACAATGGCTCCAGTCTTGTCACACAACAATGGAACTGCACATTCTATTGAAGGAACCATACCAAGTTCAGTTAAGAACTTTTTCATCCATACAACTTCCTTAGCAGCTTCATTAGTTGTTATATATTCTGCTTCAGTCACTAAATCAGCTATTGTGGCTTGTTTGGAACTTTTCCACCTCACTGCACCATCATTTAAGTGAATACATAACAAAAAATTGTGACGACCCGGCCAGTCATCTCATGAGTTACCGCTCTGTTTCCCCCCATTTCTGCTTCATTATGCTTTGTTATCCGTGTTTTATGTGATCGAGTTGAGTAGTTTGCGTTCAGAGTGAATTTGGTAAGAAATAAGATACCTAGTCTCTTTTAAGAAGGTTTAAGTTGGAAAAATAAATCGGATGTTGACTTATGAGTTAGATGGCTCGGATGTGAGTTCCGATGGTTCGGTTAGCTTCGGGTGGTGATTTATGACTTCGGAGTATGATCGGAATTGGTTTTGGAGGTCTGGTGTAGAATTAGGCTTGAATTGATGGAGTTAGTATTTTGGCGATTTCCGGTTGTTAGGCAACATTTTGATCCGAGGGTTGGAATAGAATTTTGAGAGTTGTTATAGCTTCGTATGGTGATTTCGGACTTAGGCGTATGTCAGGATTTGAAATTGAAAGTCCGTAGGACAATTCAACGCATTTTGGCGAATGTTGGAAAATGGAAGATTTTTGGAAAGTTTGACCGAGGAGTTGACTTTTTGATATCGGTGTCGGAATCCAGTTCTGAAAATCTTCATAGGTCCGTTATGTCATTTATAACTTGTGTGCAAAATTTGAGGTCAATCGGACTCGATTTGATAGGTTTCGGCAACGAATGTAGAAGTTGGAATTTATTAGTTTCATTAGGCTTGAATTGGGGTATCATTCGTATTTTTATCGTTGTTGGATGTGATTTGAGGCCTCGACTAAGTCCGTAATATGTTTTAGGACTTGTTGGTATATCCGGACGGGGTCCCGAATGACTCGGGTGCGTTTCGGAGTAGTTTCGGACCATTTCTATCCATTTTTTTTTACTGCTGGTGCATCGCAGAAGTTTCTGCTACAAAGCTTATATCTCGCAATCTATAAGGAATTTGAAAATTATCAAAACATGGAAGTTGTAGCCTTTGCGTCTAGTTTCAGGAAATATAAACCATTCATCATTTGGACATATATACAGAAAGTTACGATAGATTAACCGAAGCCTGGTACTGCTGTTGTTTTCCAGGCAGTGTGCATAGCAGAAATTTCTGCTGCACAGGACCGACTTTGAAAACTTATATCTCATAATCTGTAAGGAATTTGGAGATGGTCCAAAAATGAAAGTTTGTATCCCTTTGAATCTAGTTTCCAGAAATATAAACCATTTATCATTTAGAAATTTGTATCAAAAGTTACGATAGATTAACCGAAGCCTGGTACTGCTGTTATTTTCCAGGCAGTGTGCGTAGCAGAAATTTCTGCTGCACAGGACCGACTTTGGAAGCTTATATCTCGCTATATATAAGGAATTATGAGATGATCAAAACATGAAAGTTGTAGCCTTTGAATCTAGTTTCCAGAAAGATAAACCATTTATCATTTGGAAATTTGTACAGAAAGTTATGATCGATTTACCGAAGGCTGGTACTGCAATTTTCTTCCTGGAAATAGGAGCCAAGTCGCATTTCACACATGCGACTTGCGTAGACAGAATGTTTTTAGGCCTTCTTGTGCGCGATTTTGGGTATATTTTCACCCATAGTTGCTCATTTTTGGAGGTTCTTGAAGGAAATTAACGAGGGATTCAAGGAGAATTGTTGGAGGTAAGAATTTCGGACCTAAAACTCATTTATATTGTGAAATCCACCTAGAAAATCATTGAAGTCTTGCTAAAAATGGAAGAAATAGGGCTTGGGATTTTGAAATTTTAATTGGGTATTTGGAGGACCATTTGGGGCCGGATTTGAGAACTTTTGATATGTACGAACTCGTTGGGAGATAAGGAACCTGTTGATGTGAAAATTTCTGAGCTTCGAGAAGTGGGCCAGAGGCTCAGGTTTTGCTAATTTCGGAATTTTTGGTATTTTTCGATTGTTTTCGCTTGGGCTTTGTCCCCTCAGCATATTGTGACGTATTCGTTCTGACTTTGGATATATTCGACGCGCGTGGAGGCCAATTCGAGGGGCAAAGGCGTCGCAGGCTAGGGATTTAGCTGGTTCGAGGTCAGTAGTGATTGTAAATAATGTTCTGAGGGTTTGAAACCCCGGATTGTATATCGTAATGCTATTTTGAGGTGAGACACGGGCTCGATGATGAGCGTAGTGTCATTTACTACTGGGGATTGTGACTTGGTCCGTCCCGATTGATGATTTTTACTGCGTATTTGTGCGAAACTTATTTGTTATCATCATTATTTGGGCTGATTGCCATATTTGGGCTTCGTGCCAATTATTTGAACCCTTCGGGGATTTTTATCACTGTTTCCTCACTATTTTGACTTATTAATTGAACTCAGTCATGCTGTTTTCCACTGTTTTACAACTCAGCCACTTTTACTCAGTTTTGATACTTAAATAATATTTTAATGATGTTTTTGGGCTGAAAACTACTGTTTTACTATGCCCGAGGGGCTTGTGATAATTTTCTGACTGAGTGCGGCCGAGGGCCAGATGTGAGGATATACTGAGTGATATGAGGCCGAGGGCCTGAGATACTTTATATACGCCACGAGGTGGCTTGACTGATATGAGGCCGAGGGCCTAGA
Source organism: Nicotiana obtusifolia (assembly GCA_002018475.1). Taxonomy (NCBI): domain Eukaryota; kingdom Viridiplantae; phylum Streptophyta; class Magnoliopsida; order Solanales; family Solanaceae; genus Nicotiana; species Nicotiana obtusifolia. The sequence continues at coordinate 74,367 of MCJB01041377.1, read as the reverse complement.
TTTGATGCCACGAGGTGGCTTGATATTGCGATTGGGCCGTAAGGGGCCCCTCCCGGAGTCTGTACACCCCCAGTGAGCGCGGGTACCCATTGTGATGTGAGATATAGCCCGAGGGGCTGATATTGTACTAGGTGATAGCCCGAGGAGCTGATACTGTTTCATGTGATAGCTTGAGGGGCTGGTATTGTTCTGAGATTTGAGCCCGAGGGGCTGGTACTGTTCTGCCATATTGCCCAAGGGGCGAAATTGTTGATAAGAAGATTTTACTTGATTTCTCACTGATTTACTGTTTTCAAATGATGTTTTATTGCTTCCTTATAGAATGCCTTGTGCTTTACGTGTTTTCTTACTTTCAGTCGTTATTTATATTTATTACTCACTGGGTCGGAGTACTCATATTACTCCCTGCAACATGTGTGCAGATTCAGGCGTTGTTGGTTCCGCTCCGGAGTGCCGACTTCTCCTATCCAGGCGGTGATTCAGAGACTACGAGGTAGCTATTCGCGTCAGCAGCCCCGTATCTCCCTTATCTTATTGTTTCCATGTTTTTCAAACAGTTGTGCCAGATATTGTATTTAGTAGATTTGTATCAGGATCCATAGTTGCTCATGACTTGTGACACCCCGGTTTGGGCGGTATCGGGATGGTTTCTATTATGGTTAGCTATATTTTCATGAATTATTGCTATTAAATCATGCTTATATTGACCCTTACCCCGAACCTGGTCGTGATGGCGCCTCTCGTGAAGACAAGGCTAGCCATTTCAACCGAATCTCATTTTTAATCAGTTAATTAACAAGAAAATAATACAAGCATAGTATAAGAACAATCATTTGCAGAAAGTGTAGCTAACCATCCCGACTACAGCCCAAACCGGGGTGTCACAATGTCATGAGCAACTAATGAATCCTAATAAAAAGATTACTAATTACAATATCTGGCACAATTTTGGAAGAACATAGGAACAACAAGATGAAAGAGATACGGGGCTGCGGACGCCAACAACTACCTCGTAGTCTCTGGATCACCGCCTGGACAGGAGGAATCAGTACTCCGGAGCGGAATCAACAACACTTGAATCTGTACGCATGGTGCAGGGAGTAATGTGAGTACTCTAACTTAGTGAGTAATAAGCATAAATAATGACTGAAAGTAAGAAAACACACAAAGCACAACGCATTCTATAATGAAGCATTGAAACATCATTTTCACAAACAGTAAATCAGTGAAAAATCAAGTAAAATCTTCTTTCAACAGGTAAAAACATGTATTTTTCAGATAATCAAAGTGAAGTAAAACGTCGCCCCTCGGGCTATAAATCAGTAAATCCGCCCCTCGGGCAATATCATAGAACAGTACCAGCCCCTCAGGCTTAAATCTCAGAAACAACATCAGCCCCTCGGGCTATCACATGGAACATTATCAGCCCCTCGGACTATCACATAGTACAACATCAGCCCCTCAGGCTATCACATAATATAATATCAGCCCCTCAGGCTATATTTCATATCACAATGGGTACTCGCGCTCACTCAGGTTGTACAGACTCCGGGAGGGGCCCCTTACAGCCCAAGCGCAATATCAGGCGACCTTGTGGCATACATTTAGGCCTCGGCCTCATATCAATCAAGCCACCTCGTGGCGTATACACAGTATCTCAGGCCCTCGGCCTCATATCAGTCACAAGCCACCTCGTGGCACATAAAATATCTAAGGCCCTCGACCTCATATCACTCAGTAAAACCTCACATCTGGCCCTCGGCCGCACTCAGTTAGAAAAATCATCACAAGCCCCTCGGCCTATAGTAAAACAGTAGTCCTCAGCCCAAAAACATCATTTAAAATATTATTTAAGTCCCAAAAACTGAGTAAAAGTGGCTGAGTTGTAAAACAGTATAAACAACATGACTGAGTTCAAGTAATAAGTCAAAATAGTAAAGAAACAGTAATAAAAATCCCCGAAGGCCTCAAATAGTTGGCACGAAACCCAAATATGGCAATCAGCCCAATCATAAGGATAACAAATAAGTTTCAGTCAAATACGTAGGAAAATCATCAATCCGGATGGACCACGTCACAATCCCCAGTAGTAAAAGACCCCACGCTCATCATCGAGCGCGTGCCTCACCTCAATATAGCACTACGATGTGCAAATCCGGGGTTTCAAACCCTCATAACATCATTTACAATCAGTACTCACCTCGAACCAGCTAAATCCCTAGCCCGCGATGCCTTTTCCCTTCGAATTGGCCTCCACGCTCGTCGAATCTATCCAAAATCAGAACTAATACGTCGCAATACGCTGAGGGAACAAAGCCCAAGCGAAACAATCGAAAAATATCAAGAAATTATGAAGTTCGCAAAACCCGGGCCCCCGGCCCACTTCTCGAAGTTTAAAAATTTTTACATCAACATGTCCCTTACCTCCTAACGAGTTCAACCATACAAAAATTATTGAATTCCGACATCGGTTCGACCACCAAATCTTAAATCTAAACTTAAGGGTTTTCCAAAATTTCTCCAACTTAAATCCCAATTAAACACTAAAATAGCGATATACTGGGGTAATTTGACCAAGGTTGAGTTAGGAACACTTACCGTGATGTTTCCCTTAAAAATCTCCCATAAGTCGCCTCAAAATTCGCTTCAATCCGAGCTCTATAGCTCCAAATAATGTTTAAAAATGGCTGAAATCCCCTCTCTTAAGTATCTATCCAAGCAAGTCTCCTTTGAATATAGTTTTGAGGTTGATTTTGCTGTGATTTAGGGTGTTTTAGAGGTGTTTCTCTTAGATGGTAATGATAGTGGATTTTTCATGGCCAATGGGTATTGGTTTCTATTTATACATGGTCAAAAATCGGAACAAAAACGCACCAGTCGGGTAAAAAATGCGACCGCATTTTGACCGTATTTTTTACGTTGATTTTTTTCCAGAAATCTGTCTTGGTCTGCGATTTCAATGTACGATATGCGGTTCGCATTTTAGAAATGCGACCGCATTTCTGATATGGATCTTGTCCAGAAATCTGTCTCGATCTGCAGTCTTAGTGTGGTGGATATGCGGCCCGCATTATGGAAATGCGACCGCATTCCTGACCGCATTCTTGACGTCATTCTTTGCCCAGAAAACTGTCTGGGTTTGCGATCTGGGTGTGTGGTTTGCGACTCGCATGCTGGGTTTGCGATAGCATATCCCGCTTTGCGATGTCTCTTTATTCTTTTACAAAATTACAACTTCTGGTTTTTCGGCAACTTTTCCAAGGGCGAAACAGTCCGTTTAGCCACCCTAAACTCACCCGAGGCCACTGATACCCCAACCAACAATGCCAACATATCCCATAACGTTATTCGAATTTTTTCTAACCTTCGGAACACTCAAACCACCTCTCAACACCGAATTCCCGTCGGATTCAAGCCTAAGAATTTTAAAATCTTCTAAATTACTAATTTGATCAAAAACCCAATCAAACCTTATCCGAATGACATGAGATTTTGCACACATATCCCAAATGACATAATGAAGCATAACCAGGCATAGATGGGGAAATTGTAGCGGTAGCTCATGAGACGACTGGCCGGGTCGTCACATTCTCCCCCACTTAAACAAACATTCATCCTCGAACGAGTCAAGAAACGTGCCTGAAGCTTCAAATAGGTGAGGATATCTGCTCCGCATCTCACGCTCAGTCTCCTAGGTAGCCTCCTCCACGGGTCGACCTCTCCGCTGCACTTTCACTGAAGCATATCCTTTGACATCAACTTCCGAACCTGCCGACCCAAAATCGCCACTGGCTCCACATCATAGATCAAATCATCGTCCAACTGAATTGTGCTGAAGTCCAAAATATGAGACGGATCCCCAATATACTTCCGGAGCATAGAAACATGAAATATTGGGTGTACACTTGACAGGCTGGGTGGAAAAGCAAGCTTATAAGCCACCTCCCCAATTCTCCGAAGCACTTCAAAGGGCCCAATGAACCGAGGACTCAATTTTCCTTTCTTCTCGAATCTTATATCACCCTTCATGGGCGAAACCTTCAGCAAGACCTTCTCACCAACCATGTAGGACACATCTCGGACTTTCCTATCCGCATAACTCTTCTGCCTCGACTGCGCTATACGGAGCCTCTCCTGGATTGTTTTCACCTTCTCTAGAGCATCCTGAACCAAGTCAGTCCCCAATAGCCTAGCCTCGCCGGGCTCGAACCAACCAACCGGAGATCTACACCGCCTCCCATACAGAGCCTTGTACGGAGCCATCTAAATACTCGACTGGTAGCTGTTGTTATAAGAAAACTCTGCAAACGGTAGAAACTCATCGCATGAACCTCCGAAATCAATAGCACATGCACGTAACATGTCCTTCAGTATCTAAATGGTACGGTCGGACTGCCCATCCGTCTGAGGATGAAAAGCTGTGCTCAACTCCACCTGAGTACCCAACTCCCTCTGCACGGCTTTCCAAAACTGCGAGGTAAACTGAGTACCTCTATCTGAAATAATAGAAACTGGAACACCATGCAGCCGAAAAATCTCTCGGATATAAATCCTTGCCAACCGTTCTGAAGAAATGTAGCACACACATGAATGAAGTGCGCGGACTTGATCAGCCGATCCACAATCACCCAAATAGCATCGAACCTCTTCAAAGTCTGTGGAAGTCCAATAACAAAGTCCATAATAATCCGCTCCCACTTCCACTTGGGAATAGCCATCTGCTGAAGTACGCCACCCGGTCTCTGATGCTCATATTTTACCTGTTGACAGTTGAGACACCGAGCTACGAATCCCACAATATCTTTCTTCATTCTTCTCCACCAATAGTGTTGCCTCAAGTCCTGATACATCTTCGCGGCACCCGGATGAATGGAATACCGCGAGCTATGGGCCTCCTCCAAAATCAACTCCCGAAGCCCATCCACATTGGGTACACAAATCCGGCCCTGCATCCTCAACACCCCATCATCGCCGATGGTGACATCTCTAGCATCGTTATGCTGAACTCTGTCCTTAAGGACAAGCAAATACGGATCGTCATACTGGCGCCCCCTGATGCGATCATATAACGAAGACCGAGAAACCACACAAGCCAACACCTGACTAGGTTCCGAAATGTCTAATCTCACAAACCTATTGGCCAAGGCTCGAACATCAACTGCAAGGGGTCTCTCCTCAACTGGAATATATGCCAAACTCCCCATACTTACTGCCTTTGGGCTCAAAGCATCGGCCACCATATTGGCCTTTCCCGGATGGTATAATATAGTGATATCATAATCCTTGAGCAACTCCAACCATCTCCGCTGCCTTAAATTAAGATCCTGTTGCTTGAACAAATGCTGAAGGCTACGATGATTAGTAAACACCTCACAAGATACGCCGTACAAGTAATGCCTCCAAATCTTCAATGCATGAACTATGGCAGCCAACTCCAAATCATGAACGGGGTAGTTCTTCTCATGGGGCTTCAACTGACGAGAAGCATAACCAATAACTCTACCCTCCTGCATCAATACACAACCAATCCCAACTCTTGAAGCATCACAATACACAGTATATGCACCTGAAGCTGATGGCAAGACCAATACTGGAGCTGTGGTCAAGGCTGTCTTGAGCTTCTGAAAGCTCTCCTCACACTCGTCCGACCATACAAATGGAGCACCCTTCTGAGTCAATTTGGTCAAGGGCGATGCGATGGATGAGAATCCCTGAACAAACCGGCGATAATAGCCTGCCAACCCAAGGAAGCAACGAATCTCTGTGGCTGAGGACGGTTTAGGCCAACTCTGAATCGCCTTTATCTTCTTTGGATCACCCTGTATACCCTCGCTGGACACTACGTGCCCCAAGAAAGCCACTGAATCGAGCCAAAACTCACACTTAGAGAATTTTGCATATAGCTTTTCCTCCCTCAATCTTTGCAATACAACTCGCAAATGCTCCGCGTGCTCCTCCTGGCTACGTGAGTACACCAGAATATCATCAATGAATACAACTACGAACGAATCTAGATAAGGCCGAAATACATTGTTCATCAACTGCATGAACGCTGCTGGGGCATTGGTTAGACCGAAAGACATAACAAGAAACTCATAGTGACCATATCTAGTCCGGAAAGCAGTCTTAAGAATGTTTGAATCCCTGATTTTCAACTGGTGATAACCCGAACGGAGATCAATCTTGGAGAACACTCATGCTCCCTGAAGCTGGTAAAACAAATCATCAATGTGAGGCAAAGGATACTTGTTCTTGATTGTTACCTTGTTGAATTGCCTGTAATCAATGCAAATTCTCATCGTTCCATCCTTCTTCTTCACAAACAGAACCGGTGCACCCCAAGGTGACACACTAGGCCGAATGAACCCCTTATCTAAGAGTTCCTGAAGTTGCTCCTTCAATTCTTTCAACTCTGCTGGTGCCATACGATACGGTGGAATAGAGATGGGCTGAGTGCCCGGCACCAAGTCAATATCAAAATCAATATCCCTGTCTGGTGGCATGCCCGGCAGGTCTACGGGAAATACATCGGGAAAATCCCTCACAACTGGAACTGATTCAATGCTTGGAGTCTCAGCTCCAACATCCCTCACAAACGCTAAGTATGAAAGGCAACCCTTCCCAACCATACGCTGTGCCTTCAAGAATGATATCACTCTACTAGGAATGTAATCAGTCACACCACGCCACTCGATTCGTGGCACACCCGGCATAGCCAAGGTGACTGTCTTAGCATGACAGTCTATAATAGCACGAGACGGAGATAACCAATACATGCCTAAAATGACATCAAAATCCACCATGCTCAATAGCAATAGGTCCACTCGTGTATCCAGACCCCCAATAGTCACTACACATGACCGGTACACACGGTCTACAACAACAGTATTGCCCACCGGGGTAGACATATGAAAAGGTAAAGCAAGAAACTCCCGGGGCGTACCCAAATAATGAGCAAAATATGAGGACACATATGAATAGGTGGAACCGGGATCAAATAATACAGAGGCATCCTTGTGGCAGACTGAAACAATACCTGTAATGACGGCATCTGAAGCACTGGCATCTATCCTGCCTGGAATAGCATAGAATCGAGCCTGGCCACCGCCTGATCGACCTCCCCCTCTGGGGCGACCCCTGGCTGCCTGACCTCCACCCCTAGCTGGCTGGGCGGGTGGTAAAGTAACCGGAGCAGAAGTCGAGGGCTGACCCTTCTGCTGGGACGATCTAGCACCACGATGAGGACACTGCCTCCACATGTGGCCCATCTCGCCACACTCATAACAACTCCCTGGTGCTGGAGAAGAGGAATGAAGGGAACCTCTCGCACCGGAGTGTCTAGCAGGTGCACTCGGCATAGAAGGACCCTAGGCTGACGGAGCACGAGGTGGAAGGGCGCTGAGTGTTGACTGGCCCTGCTGCAACCCATGATAACCACGACCTGCAGATGCCCCACGGTACTCTGGACGGGCTGACTGAGCAGGCCTGAAGGAACGACCTCTACCATGCTAAAACTAGCCTCTCGAAGGAGCACCACTGTAACTGCCTGATCCTCGAGGCCTCTTTGCCTCTCTCTCCTCTCGCTCCTGACGGCGAACCGTTTCAATCTCGCGAGCTATATCAACCACCTCCTCGAAAGTAGCGCCCAACACTCTCTCCCTGGTCATAAGAATACGGAGATGATAGTTAAGGCCATCCACAAACCTCCTGATCCTTTCACGATCAGTCGAAACCATCCAAACAGCATGACGAGCCAACTCAGAGAACCTCGACTCATACTGCGACACAGTCATATCCCCCTGTCGCAGCCATTCGAACTGTCTAGGTAGCTCCTCTCTGCGGGACTGCGATACATACTTCTCCAAGAAAAGAGCGGAGAACGGCTGCCAAGTAAGGGGCGCTGCATCAACCGGCCTACGCCTCTCATACGCCTCCCACCAAGTGAAGGAAGCTCCCGTAAACTGAAAGGTGGTGAATGCCACACAACTAGATTCAAGGATCCCGGCTGTACGGATCATCCGCTGACACTTATCAAGAAAACCCTGGGCATCCTCGCCCTCAGCACCACTGAATGACGGTGGCTGGAGTCTGCCAAACCTCTCAAGACGACGCTGCTCATCATCTGGCATAACTGGTACCATGAACTCCTGGGCTAGTGAAACTGGCTGGGCTGGAGGTGCCCCCGGCATTTGAGGTCCCTGCACTGCCTGCTCAGGTGTGCGAGGCAGCGGGGGTCTGATTGCCTCCCCCCACTTGTGAAGTAGCTGCTGCTGCGGTGGCTGAGACTGCCTGAGCCAGGCTCGTGCAAACTGATAATATCTGAGCCAAGGTCTCCTAAAGACCTGGAATAACGATAGGCACAGTTGGTGTCTGAGCCGCTGCCACTGGAGCCTGATCCTGAGCTGGGGCAGCTGGTGGATCAACATGTGCTGCCCTAGTTGCCCTACTTCTGCCACGACCACGACCGCGTCCGCGGCCTCTGGTGGCCTCAGTGGGTGGCACTGGTGGTCATCCACCTCATCTGGTATCTCACGTCCTCACCATCTGTAAGAGAACAGGATAACAGAAGTTTTAGTGCTCGGATCAACAAGCTCGCACGACAAGAATTTCAAGAATATGAAGTTTTCCTAAAAAGGTTCTGCAGTCTCTCGAAGATAAATACAGACGTCTCTGTACCGATCCGCGAGACTCTACTAAACCCGCTCATGACTCGTGAAACCTATGTAACCTAGGCTCTGATACCAACCTATCACGACCCTTACCCCGAACCCGGTCGTAATGGCGCCTCTCGTGAAGACAAGGCCAGCCAATTCAACCGAATCTCATTTTTAATCAGTTAATTAACAAGAAAGCAATACAAGCATAGTTTAAGAACAATCACTTGCAGAAAGTGTAGCTAACCATCTCGACTACAGCTCAAACCGGGGAGTCACAATGTCATAAGCAACAAATGAATCCTAATCACAAGATTACTAATTACAATATCTGGCCCAATTTTTGAAGAACATAGGAACAACAAGATGAAAGAGATACGGGGCTGCGGACGACAATAGCTACCTCGTAGTCTCTGGATCACCGCCTGGATAGGAGGAATCAGTAATCCGGAGCGGAACCAACAACGCCTGAATCTGCACGCATGGTGCAATGAGTAATGTGAGTACTCCAACTCAGTGAGTAATAAGCATAAATAACGACTGAAAGTAAGAAAACACACAAAGCACAAGGCATTCTATAATGAAGCATTAAAACATCATTCTCGCAAACAGTAAATCAGTGAAAAAACAAGTAAAACCTTCTTTCAACAGGTAAAAACACGTATTTTTCAGATAATCAAAGTGAAGTAAAACGTCGCCCCTCGGGCTATAAATTGGTAAATCCGCCCCTCGGGCAATTTCATAGAACAGTACCAGCCCCTCGGGCTCAAATCTCAGAAACAACATCACCCCCTCGGGCTATCACATGAAACATTATCAGCCCCTCGGGCTATCACATAGTACAACATCAGCCCCTCGGGCTATCACATAATATAATATCAGCCCCTCGGGCTATATTTCACATCACAATAGGTACTCGCGCTCACTGGGGGTGTACAGACTCCGGGAGGGGCCCCTTACGGCCCAAGCGCAATATCAGGCGACCTTGTGGCATACATTTAGGCCTCGGCCTCATATCAATCAAGCCACCTCGTGGCGTATACACAGTATCTCAGGCCCTCGGCCTCATATCAGTCATAAGCCACCTCGTGGCACATAAAATATCTCAGGCCCTCAACCTCATATCACTCAGTAAAACCTCACATCTGGCCCTCGACCGCACTCAGTTAGAAAAATCATCACAAGCTCCTCGGGCTATAGTAAAACAGTAGTCCTCAGCCCAAAAACATCATTTAAAATATTATTTAAGTCCCAAAAACTGAGTAAAAGTGGCTGAGTTGTAAAACAGTGTAAACAACATGACTGAGTTCAAGTAATAAGTCAAAATAGTGAGGAAACAGTGATAAAAATCTCCGAAAGGTTCAAATAATTGGCACGAAACCCAAATATGGCAATCAGCCCAATCATAAGGATAACAAATAAGTTTCAGTCAAATACGCAGTAAAATCATCAATCGGGATGGACCAGGTCACAATCCCCATTAGTAAACGGCCCCACGCTCATCATCGAGCGCGTGCCTCACCTCAAAATAGCATTACGATATACAATCCGGGGTTTCAAACCCTCAGAACATCATTTACAATCACTACTCACCTCGAACCAGCTAAATCCCTAGCTCGCGACGCCTTTGCCCTTCGAATTGGCCTCCACGTGCGTCGAACCTATCCAAAATCAGAACTAATACGTCACAATACGCTGAGGGAACAAAGCCCAAGCGAAACAATAAAAAAATATCAAGAAATTACGAAGTTAGCAAAACCCGGTCCCCGGACCCACTTCTCGAAGTTCAGAAATTTTTACATCAACGTGTCCCTTACCTCCTAACGAGTTCAACCATACAAAAATTATCGAATTTCGACATCGGTTCTACCTCCAAATCTTAAATCTAAACTTAAAGGTTTTTCACAATTTCTCCAACTTAAATCCCAACTAAACACTAAAATAGCTGAAATCCCCTCTCTTAAGTATCTGTCCAAGAAAGTCTCCTTTGGATATAGTTTTGAGGTTGATTTTGTTGTAATTTAGGGTGGTTTGGAGGTGTTTCTCTTAGATGGTAACGATAGTGGATTTTGCATGGCTAATGGGTACTGGTTTCTATTTATACAGGGTCAAAAATTGGAACAAAAACGCACCAGTCGGGTCAAGAATGCGACCGCATTTTTTACGTTGATTTTTGTCCATGAATCTGTCTTGCTCTACGAATTCAATGTACGATATGCGGTTCGCATTTTAGAAATGGGACTGCATTTCTGACATGGATCTTGTCCAGAAATCTGTCTCGATCTGCGGTCTCAGTGTGGTGGATACGCAGTCCGCATTGTGGAAATGCGACCGCATTCCTGACCGCATTCTTGACCTAATTGTTTGCCCAGAAAACTGTCTGGGTTTGCGATCTGGGTGTGTAGTTTGTGGCTCCCATGCTGGGTTTGCGATAGCATATCCCGCTTTGCGATATCTCTTTATTCTTTTACAAAATTGCAACTTCTGGTTTTTCTGCAACTTTTCCAAGGGCGAAACAGTCTGTTTAGCCACCCTAAACTCACCCGAGGCCACTTGGACCCCAACCAACTATGCCAACATATCCCATAACGTTATTCGAATTTGTTCTAACCTTCGGAACGCTCAAACCACCTCTCAACACCGAATTCCCGTCGGATTCAAGCCTAAGAATTTCAAAATCTTCTAAATTACTAATTTGATCAAAAACCCAATCAAACTCTATCCGAATGACATGAGATTTTGCACTCATATCCCAAATGACATAACGAAGCATAACAAGACAGAGATGGGGAAAACGGAGCAGTAGCTCATGAGACAACTGGCCGGGTCGTCACAGTTTTCATGTTAATTAACTGCTTAAAACACTACAAGAAATCTGAAAAAAAACGACCACAAAAAACGACCAAAGTTGGACGCTTATTGGCCAAAAGCGACCAAAAAGCGACCAAAAAGGCCTTGTCGATATTAAGCTGGTCCCTTAACCTTAGGGACCAAAGTTGATCGCTAATTAGAGACCGGCTTTGGTCTCTAAGGTAAAAGGACCCAATATTCCGGGTAAAGAAAATAGCGACCAACTTTGGTCGCTAATATTGGCGACCAAAGTTGGTCTCCAAATGTAAATTACGTTTTTATTTATTTATTATAATCTGGAAAATTGCGACCAACGTTAGTCGCTATATAATTAATTTTTTTGATTTTTTTAAAATTAAGCGACCAACGTTGGTCGCTATTTGCAAGAACTAGTTTTTTTTGTTATAAGCGACCAACTTTGGTCACTATATTTGCAAAAATTAATTTTTTTTAAATTGAATGGTGACCAACGTTGGTCGCTTTTGATAAATCTAGGTTAAATAGCGAATAAAGTTGTTCGTTATTTCCCAAAAAAAATTTTTCAGAGAAAAGCGACCAACTAGAGACCAATGTTGGTCGCTTTTCTTGGTTCATTTTTGGCAGAAACTGCCTGTTTTGGCAGCTACACCACCTGTCAGTTTCCCAAATTCCTAAACAGGCATTTTATGCCATAACAACAACAACAACGACAACAACAACAACAACAACAACAACATACCAAATTCCTAAACAGGCATTTTATGCCATAAACAACAACAACAACAACAACAAGAACAATAAACAACAACAATAAACAACAACAACAACAACAACAACAACAATAAACAGCAACAACAACAACAACATTAAAAGTAACAAACTATAAAGTTCAATAGAACTTATACATTAAGCTAACTAAAATAAGTTAACTGTTATTACAAGTCAAGGATTATTTTGTACATCATTATCATCATCGTCTGACGAAGTTTCATCACGAAGACGGTATGGAGAAGGGTGTAGTTGTCTAGGACAGGAGGAATGATAACGGGGAGGACGGGAGGAACTAGCACGGGGAAGGCGAGCCTCTAGAGACTCACGAGACCGGGGAATCGGAAAAGCGCCAGAAGCCAAGAGAGATTTGAGCTGCTATTGTATGCCAATATACTGAGCATCTCTAATCCTTTCTCTTTCCTTGGAGGCTTCTAGCTCGACTGTGAGCTTTGCCACAATCTCCCGCACAGAGGAGAGGCTCTCCCCATCAAGTTGCTCGGCTTGGGGGGAAGTCCCTATTCCTTGCATTCCACACTTATAGCGATGGAATTTCTTAGTGGGAAGCTCGTATACCTTCCCCCATTTTGGACCGCCAGCAGCCTGCGTCCATAGTCTTTCAGCATCCTCGTCCGACGGTTGGATTGGGTCGCCCGACTCATTAGGTGGCTAACTGCGTATGAATTCCTCCACTTCAACTGTGAAGCGACCCTATAAGAAAAATTACATTGAATTAGTATTTCAAAAGTTATATAAAAGTAAATCAAAATACTTAATGAAAATTGAAAACTTACATGTACAGTCGAGACTCGGCCCTCGACCCACCTTTCTTCATCCGTATTTTTCTTCTTCTTAACAATATGAGTCTCCTTGAATAACTCATCTTGCCTCATCAGACGCCCCAACTTCTTTTCCTGAAAACTCATAAATTTTAGTTAAGAAACAGAGTAGATATACGTTGAAAATTAAAATTAAATTAAGCAATTACGTATCATTCTTCTCTTTATTGTCCCTAGGCTAATCGCACCTCCAGTGTGTAGGGATCCTCCCTTCTCAGAAGCACGAGGTTTTTTTCCTTTCTCGCTCTTCTTTAAGAACTCTGCGGTTAGCCATTGCCTTTGCAAATCCTCCTATAAATGCTGAAGCAACCAGGGGGGCTTCTGGTTCAACTTTCTAGCTTTGGAGAAACAATGTGACAATCGCTTGCGAGCCTTGATATGGAAATTAGCAGCTACATTCGTGCTATAGCGGTGTTCCTATACACAGTTGCTCTGTATTTCAAAAGTTAAGTATTTAGATGGAAATATCATAAATATAAATAATTGTTACTACTTAAAAGAACATTTATACCTTAAATTCATTGAAAATTTGCTCCTTAAGAGAGAATGGGAAATCACTCCAAGTCGCATAAGGGCCATCTAATAGCTTTCTGATGGCTTGGGTGATTATCCTTGTAGTAATATTACTAGGGATGAACCTGCAATTTAATAAAAAACCACATTAATATCTTAGTAAAACTGTACAAAACAATAAACGTAAAAATAAAAAATAACTCTTACCCATCACTCTCAGGGACTATGATGATCCTGCCATATTGATCACGATGCACCCCCTCGTCATCATCACCATCACCGTCAGAACCATGTTTATCAGAGGCATGTGTGGAAGGTGTAGGGGGGTCAGAGCTAGCGTCTCGTAGGCGAAGGCCTGTAATAGATAGAGTCCCAGATGAAGATGGTTGCGAGCCTTGTGACTGCGGCATAGCTGTATGGGCCGCAAGGTGACGTGACACTGATTGCTGTGACCCAAGTGACTGTGACCCGAGTGGCTGTGACGCTGATGCCTGTGATCCATGTGGATGTGACATGGATCGATGCGGTCTATGCGATGCAGATGGCTGAGATCCACGTGGATGTGCGGCAGCTGGACTGTATGTCGGACGTACAGTCCTATGGCCCTATGACGAAAGACCTGGTGTCTGCACAAAGGTGTAGGGCTGGTGATGCTGTGGCAGTGCAGAATAGCCCTGGGGTGGAGGAAAAGACGTAGGCATAGGCATCTCTGAAACGGCAGGACAAGATGGAGTATAATCTTCTACCCTCCTCTTTGGTTTCCTAGCCTTTTCTCGACCCCGAGAACTACTAGAATCATTGTTACCTCGACCCTTGCCTGTCACCTGCATAATATAATACATATTTAGATTGAAACATATAAAGAAAGTAGCTATAAACGAGAGTTGTTAAAGAAACCAACTGTTTAAAGCTCATCGATGTATAGTTCCTCGTCCGAAAATTCTTCTTCCTTAGTAGTTTGAGCTTCATTAGTTGATACTTCTTCCTCGTTTTCTGTAATTCTTACTTCAGAAATATCAACTTCTTCCAATAAGTGTTCAGGATGTTCCAAATTATTTTCTAAAACTTCGTCCACTATTTGGTCAACAGTAGAGATATCGTTTTGATATGCAACATCTAACACATTCTCGACTTCCACCCTTCCCACAGGCTTAGTTTTTATTACAACCCACCAATCGGACTTATTCCGCCGCAATGGATAAGGAGCATAATACAATTGCCTAACATTATGTGAAATTATGAAAGGATCATAGCGATCATACTCCCTCGTATGATTAACCTCAATTATGTTGTACTGATTGGGTACTCTTGTACCTCTTGTTGGGTGTGGGTCAAACCACTTGCATCTAAAGAGTATCAATTTCTTATATGGCAACCTGTATATTCTAGTTCTATTATTTCTTTGAGCACACCATAATAATCAATATGTCCATCTTGGTTGCCATCACCATCTTGAATCCACACTCCACTGTTGTTGCTATTTTTATTTTTAGAGCAACACTCAGTATGAAACTTATATCCATTCACAACGTACTTAGACATTGTTCTGACCTCAATCCCAGGTCCCCAAGATATATCTTTCAAAAATTGATTTACACCATTATTTGGATCATCCACCCCTTCTACAAAATCCTCCCTCAATCCCCGTCGATTAGGATAATTCCTATTGTACATCCAAGTACGATGTTCCATCTATACAAATAAAACAAGAGGAAATTAATTTAGTTAATTCATATCCTAATCTTTTTCTAGTTAATTAATTTCATATCCTAAAATTTCAATTTCCAAACTAAAAGCTCAATTCATATCTTAAAAGTTCAATTCATAAACAAAAAGTTCAATTCATATCGAAAAAGTTCAATTCATACACTAAAATTTCAATTCATATCCAAAAGGTTAAATTCATAAACAAAAAGTCCAATTCATATCCTAAAATTTCAATTTACAAACTAAAAGTTCAATTCATAAACTAAAAGACCTATGTGTATCCTAAAAGTTCAATTTATAAACTAAAAGTCCAATTCATATCCTAAAAGTTCAATTGACAAACTAAAAGTTCAATTTATAAACTAAAAGTTCAATTCATATCTTAAAAGTTCAATTATAAACTAAAAGTTCAATTCATATCCTAAAAGTTCAATTCATACACTAAAATTTCAATTCATATCCAAAAGGTTAAATTCATAAACTAAAAGTCCAATTCATATCCTAAAATTTCAATTTACAAATTAAAAGTTCAATTCATAAACTAAAAGACCTATGTGTATCCTAAAAGTTCTTTATAAACTAAAAGTCCAATTCATATCCTAAAATTTCAATTAACAAACTAAAAGTTCAATTCATATCTTAAAAGTTCAATTTACAAACTAAAAGTTCAATTTATAAACTAAAAGTTCAATTCATAAACTAAAAGTTCAATTCATATCCAAAAAGTTCAATTTATATACTAAAATTTCAATTCATATCCAAAAGGTTCAACTCATAAACTAAACGTCAATTCATATCCTAAAAGTCCAATTCATATCCTAAAAGTTCAATTCATATCCTAAAATTTCAATTTGTAAACTAAAAGTCAAGTCCAATTCATAAACTAAAAGTCCAATTCATATCCTAAAGGTTCAATTCATAAAATTTCAAGACAACACAAAGTATAATTCAAATCTAACTAAACTAAATTCAACACTAATTAAACTAATTAGTTAATAAAATTAATTAACAAAACTAATTTAAACAAGACCTAAACCCTAATCCTCAATAAAATACATTGTTCAAAGAATTGAAACACTAATTGGAACAATAAACTACACTACATCAAATATTGTAACACACACACTAGAAATAACAAAGATTGAAGGTTATAATTCTAACCTTGATTTTTTTAGGTGGAGAAGGAGAGAGAGAGGGGCAGCAGTGGGCGGCGACGTGCAACAGTGGGCGGCGACGGGTAGCAGTGGCTTCCTCTAAGTGGTGGCGCGGGGTGGGGAATGGGATTAGGGTTACTGAAATAAGAGAGTTGGGAAATTTTGGGAAAATAAGATAAATGGGGGAAACCCCGGTTTTGTTTCTGTAAATTAGAAAAGTGACCAAAAATAGCGAGCAACGTTGGTTGTTTTTCTAAAAATTTTAAATTGAAAATAGCGACCAACGTTGGTTGCTATTTTTGGTCGCTATAGTATAGTCGATTATATATATATATATATATATATATTATAGTGTATTATATAATACACTATACTATACACTTAGT
>MCJB01041377.1:0-56822 GCA_002018475.1 Nicotiana obtusifolia | reverse complement strand
GACCAAAGTTGGTCTCGATCAGTTTACTCTTTATTTAGCGACCAACTTTGGTCGCTAATTTTAGATTTTAATTATTTATATTTTATAATTTGATTTAAATAATATTATAATAATTAATATTTTATAAGTGGGTCCTCATAAGCGACCAACGTTGGTCGCTAATTTGAGTATTTCTTTGACCAAGCAAGTCTGACCAGTCCGGTCAATAGTTTGACGAAATTAGCGACCAAATAGCGACCAACCTTGGTCGCTAATGTATTTAAAATTACTATTTTATTATTTTCACCAGTTTAGCGATCAACTTTGGTCGCTTTTCTTTACAGACCAACATTGGTCGCTAAATTTTGGTCGCTTTTTACGGGATTTCTAGTAGTGAAATGAAATTTTGGTTAAATTGGCTGGCCTTGTCTTCACGAGAGGCGCCATCACGATCGGGTTCGGGTTTAGGGTCGTGACAGAAATAGATTTGCTATCATCTCTATCTGAAGAGAAACTTGCATCAGTATAACCTTCAAGTTTCAACTCAGAATCTCCATAAATGAGGAATTGGTCTTTAGTCCTTCTTAAATACTTAAGAATGGTCTTCACCACCTTCCAATGTTCCTCACCAGGATTTGCCTGATATCGGCTAGTCACTCCAAGTGCATAAGCCACATCAGGACGTGTACATGTCATGGTAACATGGTCGCTCCCAGTGTACTAGCGTATGGGATCCTACTCATGCATTCTCTCTCTTCAGGTATTTTAGGAAAATCCTCCCTACTGAGTACAATTCTAGTGTCTATCGGTAGATAGCCTTTTTTGGAATTATCCATGTTATACCTTTTCAAAATGGTATCAATGTACAAAGACTGGAAAAGTCCAAGCAACTTCCTCGATCTATCTCTATAGATCTTTATTACTAATATATAAGCTACTTCTCCCAAGTCTTTCAGGGAGAACTGTTCAGATGGCCAAATCTTGGTACTTTGCAATGCCGGTATGTCATTCCCTATGAGCAATATATCATCAGCATACAGTACTAAGAATATAATTATGCTTCCACTGACCTTTTTGTACACACAAGGTTTTTCTTCGCATCTAACAAAATTGAACTTTTCATTAGTTTGAAAATATTTTCTTAAAGTGGAGAATATTTGGCTTCTCCCTAATAACACACTCTATGCATCAACTAGCTTTCCCTCGTTGCCGACTATCCACATTCCTTTTCTTAACCCTAATCATGCTTGAGACATGGAATTGAATGCTTCTCACCCCAAAGTCAATAAATAGAAGAATGAGAAAGGAATGTTTTTGGCGAAGCAAGACTAATTAGTTCATCTACGAATTGTCGGGTACTTCTTATAGAACCTTTTTCCTTACTGTGATTGGTTTCGCTTTCCGTTATTGCAATATCCAAACATAAATATCAAGATCAGTAAAATCTTGATTATAAATAATGCTAATTTCTATTCTTTATAGCTTTTATTTGAAAATATGGACCACATGTCCTCTATGCTACAAAGAACACAGAATTTTCATCCAGTGAACTACCTTAATCGTAATATTGTAATAAATAATAAGAAGAGAGTCAAAAAACATACTATCGTATTTCAACTTATATAAAGAATGAGATTGTTATACTATTCATCAACTGAAAATCAAATTACATTGTGATGCATGCAAATTTATAATTAGCAAATATATCTTCGGGAAAAAACTTATACCAAAGGGGTTTCCTTCCATGATATTATTTAGTGAATAATCCGATTAAGAAAATTTCTTGTATCATTATTATCAGCTACCATTTAGTTAGTTAATTAAAACAGAAGAATTTTGAAAATTTCTTTTCTCGTGGATTTTCTCTTAGATCGTAAGAGTGGTAGATTGAGCAAAATGTCATCCTAGTTTATAAGCATGTAGTAATATATAAACATGTAATTGCTTTCTCACTGTCTAGTATATTTTAATTTTAACATCAAATATCGAAGTTGATATGTTGTTGATGATCATCCTATGCGGGATTTGAATCCAAAGAGCTGCTTATTAATACATTAAGTAAGTTTAAATCTTTTAGAGCATAAAACTCAGGAAATGAAATAAATGAATGCGATTGGCTTATAGTATTCAATCACATACTTCTATTGTGATCCATAAACAGATTACAAGTAAAGATAATTCTAGTAAGAAATTTATAACAGAAAGAATTCCTTCCATTTCCTTTAAGTATGTTCCGATTAAGAAAATCTCTTGTACCATTATTTATACATCATGTGGTTCCCCAAATGTTTCATCCAAGAAGAAAAAAATAAAAATATCAAAAGCAAAAGCAAAAGAAAAAAATAAAAATAAGGAGGAACGCGTTTCAAGCATCCCATTTCCTAGCATCAAAAGCAAGACGCTGGTTAAAATCATTGAATACCTCAAGAAAGAGTTTGTGAATGTTGTTTGAGAGGAATTGCTTGACCTAATTGTAGCAGTAATTATTTGAAAATCAATGGTTTGCTGGAATTATGTTGCCATGATTTGGTTGACAGAATAAAGGACAAGAGTGTTGAGGCCGTTCAAAAGATTTTTAGAATCGAAAGTAATTTCACCCCAGAGACAGAGTGAAGGATGTTTGATAGTATTTATCTATTCCTTAAAAACTTTGTATTCGATCATTTATAAGCTATCTATAGCAACTTTTGTCTTCGTGTTGGTTCGAGTGATATTTGAAATTAGTCATGATAGATTTCTTTCTGGTATCAACCAAGCTAATATCATTTGAATTTTGAAGAAAAAAAAGTTATGCTTATAAAATGAAATTCATATATAATTTCTTAATGAAGGATGGTTAAAAATATTCCAGTCCAGAAAACCATTGATATGTTCAGTATTTCATGTTGGTTCGATTGATAATATTTGAAGAAGCTATCATTTGATAATGATTAACAACTAATCAGATATATCCTTGCTCTCTTATATATGTGACGACATTGGTTAAAATTTAATCTCGTTTATACACTACTTGAGCACCAATTATATTTTACTACCTTGATTTGGCAATGAATAAAATCAAGAACAGATCCAATTATCCAAAAACTGAATTATCAAGTTCTTTTGACACATTAAGTGTCAACGTATCAGGGGCGGCTCGACATAATATGGAGCCTAAGGCGAAAATAAAAAGTGAGGCCTTAAATTTTTTTTAATTATTTTTCTGTCTTATAATTTATCGGAATCTAAAGAAGTATAATCAGTTTTAATTATTGCCAATGTCTAACCAATTTATTAAATCTCTCTTGTGTTCTCATGTTAAAATATGATTTAGTTTTGAAAAACTTTTTCAACCGAGGTAACTGATATAGAAATTGTTAACGGTAATTGAATTAACACTTGTTACCTGATTGAGTTTGCCCGTTAGAGTATTCTTCTACATATACAGTTTCTCTTAGCACTTTTAATTCTAAATATAAGTTGAAAAAAATAATATTGTAGTAATTACTGTGTTTCAAGAGTCATTCAATGTTAAGGACTAATTTTTATAGTTACTCAAAGTTGCTTGAAAAATATCTACAAAGGCACTCAAAGAATTAAGAAAAATTATTCTAAACTAACATTGTAAAATGATCGATTTAAGTTGGGATGAACTAAAGCCAGGAAACAACTGGTAACTACATTTTAAGATGTATAAAACTTTTAGTTATAACTATTTTAACTAAATAATTTAAAAATTCTATCAATAGTGCATAATTATTAAATATTATACATATTATTTATAGATGTTGGGGCCCAAAGTGTTTTGAGGGCCTAAGGCCATTGCCTTAGTGCCCTTAGGTTCCAGCCGCCCTGCAACAGATCAGCTTGGTTTTAATCCAGATTAGTCGGGTTAGTGAGATTCAAATATAGAATGTAAAATAGAGCTAATTTGCTATCGATCAGCCAACCTCATATATCAATAGGGCTTGACAAACCCTTTATACAAATGCCCCAGCTGGTAATTTCAGCATTTCTCCGTTACGAATGGTCTCATTAATATCAATTAATTGGCAACGTACGTAACCCATCATTACTGGTGAAATGAGTACTTAAGCATTCATTTCTCTTACAAAAATTTTACCGCCCAAACTAGCTATTTCAGAATATACACCTTTTATTTTACTCCATGAAAAGCTTTTAGCATATATCTTTGATCAAAGGCAACCATCAAGTCGTTTATTATGGTATCAAGTGTCATCAAGTGTAATAATTTGACCGGTTATTTTGAGTTCTAGCGCATCATTCGGCGGTTTGAGGTTCGGCGGCACTTTGGCTAATAATGTGGCAGACATACTTGCAAAATGGAGTCATGAGATTCATGAGGCTATAATCTTAACTGAAAATGATTTGCCGAAGCAAGCCTTTGGTCACTACAAACTTGACAGAATACAGTTTCCTAGCCTCAGGCATAAAGTGGTCAAGAATATTTTGTTGCTCAATAAATGCCACTTTGGCCTGTTGCTATGACACAATTGTTGGAAAATGAGTTATATGTCTCACGCTCTTTTGGTTATCTAGCACATATAATAGATCTGTGGAGCAAGTTTAACTTCGGCTATCTGTACTAGGTAGATATTAATATAGGTTTTGTTTTGTGTTTGGGAGGTTAGGTGTATGTCCCCCTCTGCTTGTACCTTACTTTGATATCAATAAACAAGGTAGGGGCCAATGCCAAACCCCCCATCACCACGGGAGGAGAAAGCCCGGGCAGATGGATTAATTTAAAAAAATAAATCATAATCACACATTAATAGATTTACATCTTCTTTGTAACATATTTCAATTCTTTTCCAAAGTTAAGAATTAAAATAGCTAGAAGCGCGTTTTTTTATAGATTGCGATTTTAGAAAGTAAAGTTTAATATTTTGGGGAAATAGAAGAAATTGCAGTAATGTAAAATATGATGAGTTCGTCCTGCATTTCTTTTTATTTGTCGAGCATAATTATCTTTTTCGGCTTCTCCCTAGTAATGCATTCCATGCATCAGCTAGCTTTCCCAAGTTAAGTATTATATGGCCGCAATCCTTTTCTTAATCCTACTCATGCTTAAGATATAAAATTGTGTAACCACTCGGCCGGTCGTTTTGAGTATTTTTACCCTAATCCTCTATTTATTACCTCCTATATGTTATATTATGATTATGTGACTTGCCGGGATATTTGGTTCTGGTTTCAGGTGAGTTTCAGAGTGAAATGGGACACGTAGTCCCTAAGTTGGAGCCTTAAGTTGAAAGAGTTGACCGTAGTTTGGCTTTTGTGTAGACGACTCCGGAATGGAGTTTTGACGGTTCCAATAGCTCCTATGGTTATTCTGTACTTAGGAGTGTGCCCGGATGTTGATTTTGAAGTTCGTAGGTCGTTTCGGCTTGAATTGGTGAAAGTTAGAAAGTTGAAGGTTTGGAATGTTGGAAAGTTTGACGGGGAGTTGACTTTATTGATATCGGGGTTGGATTCCGATTCTAGAAGTTGGAATAGGTCCATCATATTATTTATGACTTTTGTGCAAAATTTGAAGTCAATCGAAGTTGTTTTGGTATGAATCAGCATTAGTTTTGGAATTCGAAAGTTCATAGTTTCAATAGGTTTGAATTGGATTGCGATTCGTAGAATCGATGTTGTTTGATGTAATTTTTGGCCTCGAGTAGATCCGTTAGGTGTTTTGGAACTTGGGTATATTCGGACAGGATCTGGTGGGTCCCGGGTGTGATTCGGATTAAATCCGAAACCAAATTGGACTGTAGTGTTCTTCCGCGATCGCGTAGAGTCTTCAGGGGATGCTGGGATTTTTCCTTTCGCGTTCACGAAGGTGAGGGCGCGATCGCGCGATCCCGAAGTTTTCTGGGCCTGTTCATCATGAACGCGTGAGGTATATCGCGTTCACGTATAAGGAAGGTGAGGCTGGGGGCTGAGGCACGCTTGTGCATCGCGGTCGCGTGACATGGGACGCGGTCACGTTGTTGGAGGAAGATTGTTAATCGCGTTTGCGACTGGACTCATGCGATCGCGAAGAGCATTTTACTGAGCTGGGAAGAATTGTTCAATGCGATCGCGAGTCTTTGTCCGAGATCGCGATAGAGGACGACTGGGTAGCAGTGTTAGAATTTCAAAACGAGGGTTTCATCTCATTTTTCATTTTTGGACCTAGAGAGCTCGGTTTGTAGCAATGTTTTTGTGGGGTTTTCAAGAAATTAATTGGCGTAAGTGATTCTAACTTGGTTTTGGTTATATTACACAAATCAATTGTTATTTCCATCATTTAATTAGTGATTGGAGTTGGAAATCTGGAAAAAAATTGTGAAAACTTCTTAGGCTAAAATTTGGGGATTTAAAAGGCGATTTGAGGTTGGACTTGAGAAAATTTTGTTTGGTTGGACTCGTTATCGAATGAGTGTTCAGATTTTGTGATTTTGGTCAGGTTCCGAGACGCGGGCCCAGGTTGACTTTTTGAGTTGACTTTTTGTTTCTTTGTAAAGATCGTAACTTTATTATTCAAAATAGTTTCCTATAGTTTATATTTATGGTATGAAGTTGTTTTGGCTAGATTCGAGCCGTTCGAAGTTGGATAATCAAGGGAAATACTTACTAGTGGATTGAGTTAGCGTGTTTTGAGGTAAGTTTCTTGCCTAACTTCGTGTAGGGGAATTACCCCTTAGGATTTTTATTGGTTTGTGTTAGTTGTGGTATGTGAAAGCCGTATATGCAAGGTGACGAGTGCATACACAGGCTAAATGTGAAAATTCACCGATTCTAGCTATGTAGATTCCTTTCATGCCTTAGTTGAGTTATCTTAACATGTTATAATCATCATCATTAGTGCTCTACCTGTCTTATCTCTTACTTGTTAATTGCTTTTACATGTTTAGTTGAAGTTGTCACGAACCAAAATTCGCATGCCGTGATGGTGCCTATCTTAACACTAGGCTAGCCGACAACCTCAATAAATCACAAATTTCTTTAAGTTTGAAAACATATTATTTGAGTTCAATAGAAAATCTCACAAATACTGATATAAATACACTCCCAAAACCCGGTGTCACTGAGTACATGAGCATCTAAATGATAACACAGTCTGCCTGATAAAAAAACTGTCTGAAAATATGAAATAGTACAATAACTGAAAGGAAAGCGAGTCAAGGTATGCAGATGCCAAGCAGCTACCTTGATAGTCTCCAACAAACAAAGCTCCGAAATTTAGCAGCTGCCGCATCCGAAAGTACTTGGATCTACGCACGAAGTGCAGAGTGTAGTATCTGTACAACCAACCCCGTGTACTCAATAAATAACAAGATTAACCTTTGGGCTGAAAGTAATGGCGAGCTCAACAGGTACAGTCCAATATAGAAATAACAGTAAAAAAATGTAGGCATGTTCTCAAAGTCAACAAATAAGCCCAATACAAGCAAAATAAATAAATCCTGCAAGATATTAGGAATATGATATCTCTATATCTACATGCCAAAATATATGTTGTATATGATGTACCACAATTGAAACCTCGTGTATTCACACTCTCAGAATACTTAATCACTAAGTACTGTATATGGCCAATCCAGCCCAGGGTATATATATATATATCAACTGACAGTCAGTCACTCAGTACTGTACAAGGTCAATCCAACCCAGGAAACTCCATCCCGAATATATATATATATATATATATATGTATATATATATATATATATATATATATATAAAGAAACTGCGCTCACTGTGGGGGTTGCAGACTCCGGAGGGGCTCCTTCAGCCCAAGCGCGATAAAAATCTAGATCCAGGCATAAATAAATAAAACATGTTGTGGCATGCAGCCCGATCCCATAAATATCACTCAAAATCTCAAGTCTCTCAGGCTCTCAATGACATGAAAATCAACCCGACATGATGATTGATGTATCAATAAATGACAATAGAGACTGAGATATGATTCGAAAATGATGGATGTGACTAAGTACACAATTACAATTTAAATAAATAATTCAACAGTAACGCGACCCCTATGGGTCTCAAAAATATCGGTACATAGCCTAAACATGATCTTTAATACGAGTCTCAGCTCAATTTCTCCAACACGTGGATGATATGTGGATAATGACATGATTCTTTGATTACGCAACTCTAAAGAATTTATTTAAGTCCCAATTTCTATGGTACATGCCCACACGCCTATCACCTAGCATGTGCGTCACCTCCAAACAATTAACGTAACATGTAATTCAGGGATTCATACCCTCAGAACCAAGTTTAGAAGTGTTACTTACCTCAAACCGTAAAATTCTTTATTTTAATATGCCTTTGCCTCGCGAATCGGCCTCCGAACGCCTCGAATATAGTCACAATTAATTCGATACAGTCAACACAAAATATAGGAATTATTCCATATAAAAATACTAATTTTCCAACAAAATCCAAAATTCAACTCAAAATTCAGTAGTGGGGCCCACATCTCGGAACCTGACAAAAGTTACGAAATGTGAACGCCCATTCAACCAGGAGTCCAACATACCAAATTTACCAAATTCCGACATCACCTCGACCTTCAAATCCTCAAATCTTAATTTCAAATCCCTAGGCCCAAATCCTCGAATTTCACCTCAAAACACATAATCTAGTCAAAATACTCGATGATAATTCAATATTATTGACTAATAATGATCATAAATAACTTACCTCAAGTTTTCCCATGAATTCACTCTGAAAAATCGCCTCAATCCATGTTGGAAATGTCAAAAAATGCAAAAATCCCGTAGCCCCTCTGATTTTATTCTGTCCAGGGATTTTCGCATCTCCGGCTCACTTGGCTGCATCTGCAGTCTCGCAGATTCTAGGTCTTCGATGCTTCTGCGGCTCAGGGCGCTTTTGCAGATAGCAGTCTGCTTCTGCGAAGAAGCTGTCCGCTTTTGCGATGAGGCTGCCACTTCCCATTTTTCGCTTCTGCGATGGATGTGTCGTAGGTGCGACTCCGCTTCTGCGGTCGCCCATGCGCACCTGCTACCACTGCCTAACTCAACTATTCTTGCTTCTGCGATTTTGCAGGTGCGATTGCACTAGAAGGCCAAAATTTCCAGATTTTTCCTTAAGTCCAAATTTGGTCCGTTAACCTTCTGAAACTCACCCGAGACCCACGGGACCTCAATCAAATATACTAATAAGTCCCAAATCATCAAACAAACTTAGTCGAGGCTTCAAATCACATCAAACAACGTCAAAAACACGAATCATACCCCAATTCAAGGTTAATAAAACTAAGAAATTTCAACTTTTACATTCGATGTCGAAACCTATCAGATCAAGTCCGATTGACCTCAAATGTTGCACACAAGTAATAAATGACATAACGGACCTACGAAAATTTTCAGAACTGGATTCCGAACCCGATATCAAAAAGTCAACTGCCCGGTCAAAGTTACATACTTTAAATTTCCTATTTTCACCATTTCAAGCCTAATTTAACTACGGACTTCCAAATAATTTTTCGAACATACTCCTAAGTCCAAAATCACCATATGGAGGTATTGGAATCATCAAAATTCAATTTCGGAGTCGTTTGTATATAAGTCAACATCTGATCAACTATTTCAACTTAAGCTTTAAATATTAGAACTAAGTGTTCCAATTCATTTTGAAACCTCCCCGACAAGTCACATAATTATAATTGAACACATGATAAGTAGTAAATGGGGGAATAGGGCTGTAATAGTCAAAACGACCGGCCAGGTCGTTACATTCTCCCCCTCTTAAACAAACGTTCATCCTCGAACGGGTTTAGAATTATATATGGAGTCTCAAATAGGTGTGGATATTTGCTCCACATCTCCCGCTCAGTCTCCCAAGTAGCTTCTCCGACTGGCTGGCCTCTGCACTGCACTTTCACTGAAGCTATGTTCTTTGATCTCAACTTTCGAACCTGCTAGTCCAATATGGTCACCGGCTCCACATCATAAGTCAAATTACCATCCAACTGCATTGTACTAAAATCCTAAACATGAGATGGAACTATGACATACTTCTGGAGTATGGATACATGAAACACTAGATGAACACCCGATAGACTAGGCAGTAATGCAAGTTTATATGCCACCTTTCCAATCTTCTTAAGTATTTCAAAAGGCCCAATCTACCAAGGGCTCAACTTGCCTTTCTTCCCGAATCTCATAACATCCTTCATAGGCGAAACTCGGAGTAGTACCTCCTCTCCTACCATGTAAGCAAAATTGCGAACCTTCCGGTCGGCATAACTCTTCTGTTTAGACTGCGCCATGCGAAGTCATTCCTGAATCAATTTAACCTTTTTCAAAGCATCCTGAATTATATCAGTATCTAATAGCCTCGCCTCACTCGGCTCAAACCAACCTAACAGAGACTAACACAATCTGCCATACAAAGCTTTATATGGAGCCATCTGAATGCCCGATTGGTAGTTGTTATTGTGAGCAAACTCTGCAAGTGGCAGAAACTGATCCCAAGAACCCCCAAAATCTATAGCACAAGCACGTAGCATATCTTCCAATATTTGAATAGTGCGCTCGGTCTGTCCGTCCGTTTGAGGGTGAAATGTTGTACTCAACTGAACCTGCATGCCTAATTCTCACTGCACTGCTCTCTAAAACTGTGATGTAAACTGCATGCCCCGATCTGAAATGATGGACACTGGCACACCGTGTAGGCGAAAAATCTCGCAGATATAAATCTCAGCCAACTGCTCCGAAGAATAAGTAGAATCGACTGCAATAAAATTCACGAATTTGGTTTACCGATTCCCAATCACCCAAATAGCATCAAACTTCCTCAAAGCCCGGTCTCTGATGCTCGTATTTCACCTGCTGACAATTTAAACACCGAGCTACAAACCCCGCTATATCTTTCTTCATTCTTCTCCTCCAATGGTGCTGTCTCAAGTCATGATACATCTTTGCGGCACCCAGATGAATGGAATACCGTGAACTGTGGGCTTGTTCAAGAATCAACTCACCTAGTCCATCTACATTTGATACACAAATTCGACCCTGCATTCTCAAAATCACATCATCTCCAATAGTCATCTTTGGCATCGCCGTGCTGAACTGTGTCCTTCAGGACAAGCAAATGGGGATTATCATACTGGCGCTCTCTAATGCGGTCATATAAGGAAGACCGAGAAACCACACAAGCTAGAACCTGGCTGGGCTCCGAAAAATCTAATCTCACGAACTGATTGGCCAAGGCCTGAACATCAATTGCAAGAGCCCTCTCACCAATAGGAATGAATGCAAGGCTACCCATACTCATCGCCTTTCTACTCAAGGCATCGGCCACCACATTGGCCTTTCTGGGATGATACAATATAGTAATATCGTAGTCCTTTAGCAGTTCCAACCATCTCCGCTGTCTCAAATTTAGATTCTATTTGAACAAGTGCTGGATACTCCGATGATCTGCAAATGTCTCACAAGACACACCACAGAGATAGTGCCTCCAAATCTTCAATGCATGAACGATCAATTTCTAAATCATGAACATGGTATTTCTTTTCATGTAGCTTCAATTGACGTGAAACATAAGCAATCACTCTACCCACCTGGATTAAGAAACACCCAATACCAATCCGAGAAGCATCACAATACATTGTATGAGAGCCTGAAGCTGAAGGTAAATCTAGAACTTGAGCTGTGGTCCAGGCAGTCTTGAGCTTCTGAAAGCTCTCCTCACACTCATCCGACTACCTGAATGGAGCACCTTTCTGGGTCAATTTAGTCGTAGGCACCATAATAGACGAGAAGCCCTCCACAAAGCGATGATATTAACCGGCCAAGCCGAGAAAACTCTGAATCTCAGTAGCTGAAGATGGACTTGGCCAACTCTAAACTGTCTCTATCTATTTTGGATCCACCTTAATTACCTCACTGGACACTATATGTCCCAAGAATTCCACCGAACTAAGCCAGAACTCACACCTAGAGAATTTGGCATAAAGTTTCTCCTCCCTCAGCCTCTGTAATACAATACTCGAGTGTTGTGGATGCTCCTCTTGGCTACGTGAGTACACCAAGATATCATAAATAAATACTATGACAAATGAATCAAAATATGGCTGCAATACGCTGTTCATCAAGTGCATGAATGCTGCTGTGGCGTTGATTGTAACTTTGTTCAACTTCCTGTAGTCGATGCACATCCGCATAGTATCGTCTTTCTTTTTCACAAATAGAACCGGTGCACCCCAAGGTGACACACTAGGCCTAATAAACCCCTTATTAAGAAGTTCCTGAAGTTGCTCTTTCAATTCCTTCAACTCACCTGGTGCCATACGATACGGAGGAATAGAAATGGGCTGAGTGCCCGGCACCAAGTCAATACCAAAATTAATATCCCTGTCGGGTTGCATACCCAGCAGGCCTGCAGGGAATACTTCCAAAAATTTCTGCACTACTGGTACAGAGTCAATAGTAGGTGTGTCTGCATCCACATCTCTCACAAAGGCCAAATATGACAAACACCCCTTTCCAACCATCTGTTGGGCCTTCAAGTATGAAATTACCCTGCTGGGAACATAATCTAGAGAACCTCTCAACTCGACCTTTGGCAATCCCGATATCGCCAACGTCACGTTTTTTGCGTGACAGTCTAGAACTGCATGACATGGAGACAACTAATCATACACAAGATTACATCAAAATCAACCATAGTAAGCAATAAGAGATTAACTCTACTCTCCAGTCCCCCAATAGTTACCACACACGACCGATACACACGGTCCACAATAATAGTATTCCCCACCGGCGTAGAGGTACGAACAGGTGAAACTAAGGACTCACGAGGCATATCCAGATAACGAAGAAAATATGATGAAACATACGAATATGTGGAACCAGGGTCAAATAATATAAAAGCTTCCCTATGGCACATTAAGACAATACCTGTGATCACTACATCTGAAGCAACGACATCTGGCCTGGCAGGTATAGCATAGAATCGGGCCTGACCGCCACCTGATCGACCTCCCCTTCTAGGGAGACCTCTAACTGCCTGTGCCCCACACTATGCTACTGGGCGGGCGGTGAATTTAGCATTGTCAACCACCTCGTCGAATTTAGCACCTACAACATTTCCCAGAATCCTAACAAAATGAAACTGATGGTTGAGGCCATTAATGAATCTCGTGATCTTCTCCTCTCCCTCTCAATGGGAACCAACCAAACTATATGACTAGCCAATTCTGAAAATCGCATCTCATACTGAGTCACAAATAGGTCCTCCTAACGCTGCCTGCACAGTTCCTCTCTACGGGTCTATGGCACAAACTTCTCCAAAAATAATACTGAGAACTAATGCCATGAAAGTGGTGCTGCACCAACTGGTCTGCTCCTCTCATAAGTCTCCTACCATCTGAAGGCTGCTCCAGTCAGCTCAAAAGTAGACCCAACTGATCTCTAGAATACCAGCTGTGCGAAGCATCCGCTGGCATCTGTCCAAGAAATCCTGAGCATCCCTGACTTAGTTCCACTAAAAGAAGGAGGATGGAGTCTCCCAAACCTCTCTAATCTCTTCTGCTCCTCGTCATTCATAATAGGACCCACTTGGGCCTGAGCAGTTGCAACCGACTAGACTGGTAGTGCCCTCGGTATCTGAAGTTCCTGCACTACCTGCTCTGGAGTACAGGCGACAGGGGTATGAGTACCTCCCCCGGCCTGAGAAGTGGCTGGTGCGGCCTGAGTCGAAACCACCTGAGCAAGGCCAGTGCAAACAGTCAAAATCTAGGCTAAAGCCTCCTGAAGGCCTGGAATCACAATAGGCATAACTGGTGCCTGAGCTGGTCCACCACGGCCCCGGCTTCTCGCGACCCTAACTGGTGGCACTAGTGGCTGACCATCCGATCCAGTAGTACGTGTCGTCACCATCTGTGAGAGAATAGAATAACAGAAATTTTAGTTTTCCGGAATCAACAAATTCGCACGATAGAATACAAGAAAGTGAAATTTTCCTAAGGGTTCGGCAGCCTCTCGAAGATAAGTACAGACATCTTCGTACCGATCCGCAAGACTCTACTAAGACTGTTCATGACTCGTGAGACCTATGTTACCTAGGCTCTGATACCAACTTGTCACGACCCAAAATTCGCATGTCATGATGGTGCCTATCTTAATACTAGGCTAGCTGACAACCACAATAAACAACAAATTTCTTTAAGTTTGAAAACATATTAATTGAATTCAATAGAAAATCTCACAAATACTGATATAAATACACTCCCAAAACCTGGTGTCACCGAGTACATGAGAATCTAAATGATAACATAGTCTGACTGATAAAAAAACTATCTGAAAATATAGAACAATACAATATCTGAAAGGAAAAAGAGTCAAGGTATGCGAATGTCAAGTAGTTATCTTGATAGTCTCCAACAGATAAAACTCAAAAATCTAGCAGCCACCGTATCCGGAAGTACCTGGATCTGCACATGAAGTGTAGAACATAGTAGCGATGAGCTCAACAGGTACATTCCGATATAGAAATAACAGTACAAAAATGTAGGCATGTTCTCAAGTTCAACAAATAAGCCCAAATACAAGTAAAATTAATAAATCCTGCATGATATAAGGAATATGATATCTCTATATCTACATGCCAAATTATATATTGTATGTGAAGTACCACAATGGAACCTCATGTACTCATACTCTCAGAATACTCAATCCCCAAATGTAAGTAAATAAGGCAACTCCATGCCTAGGGAATTCCATTCAAATTATATATATAAATAAGGCAACTCCATGCCTAGGGAACTCCATCCAGAATATAAATAGATAAGGCAACTCCATACGTAGGGAACACCATCCCGAATATAAAGAAAATGCGCTCACTGTGGCGGGTGCAGACTCCGGAAGGGCTCCTTCAGCCCAAGCGCTATTATAAGCCAGATCCAGAGATAAATAA
The DNA here is from genome assembly GCA_002018475.1 of Nicotiana obtusifolia. Lineage (NCBI taxonomy): Eukaryota > Viridiplantae > Streptophyta > Magnoliopsida > Solanales > Solanaceae > Nicotiana > Nicotiana obtusifolia. The sequence goes on along the minus strand of MCJB01041377.1, from coordinate 41,915 downwards.
ATAAAATATTCTACGACGTGCAGCCCGATCCCATAAGTGTCACTAAAAATCTCTAGTCTCTCGGGCTCTTAGTGACATGAAAATCAACCGGAAATGAAGATATGATGTATCAATAAATGACAATAGAGATTGAGATATGATATGCAAATGATGCATGTGACTGAGTACATAATTAATTAAACAAATAATTCAACAGCAACACGACTCCTGTTGGTCCCAAAAATATCGGCACATAGCCTAAACATGATCTTTAATTCTAGTCTCATCTCAATTTCTCCAACACGTGGAGGATATGTGGATAATGACATGATTCTTTGATTATGCAACTCTACGGAATTTATTTGAATCATAATATCTATGGTGCACACCCACACGCCCGTCACCTAGCATGTGCGTCACCTCCAAACAATTCACATAACACGTAATTCATGATTCATACCCTCAAAACCAAGTTTAGAAGTGTTACTCAAACCGTGAAGTCTTTATTCCAATATGCCTTTGCCTCGCGAATCGGCCTCTGAATGCCTCGAATCTAGTCACAATTAATTCGATACAGTCAACACAAATTATAGGAATTAATTTCATATGAAAATACTAATTTTCCAACAAAATCTGAAATTCAACTCAAAAATCATCAGTGGGGCCCACGTCTCGGAACTCGAAAAAAGTTACAAAATATGAACGCCCATTCAACCACGGGCCAACCATACCAAATTTACCAAATTCCGGCATCAACTCGAACTTCAAAGCCTCAAATCTTAATTTCAAATCCCTAGGTCCAAATCCTCGAATTTCACCTCAAAGTGAAAGGTTTCTAGCCAATGAAGTGTTTATTCTACTAGTAGTTCAGGGGTTATGATGAATTCTTGTATTCTCGCATAGCAGCATGATAGATGCAGTGAGCGGCACGGGAATTTGAAAGTTGAGGATCAAGGTTGCGGTTTGATGTTGATAAGAATGTCGTGAGCTCGGGTGAGCCGGGAAGAATTTAGATGTTCAGAGTAAGCAGACATTATCCTAGTTTCGTATGAGAATAGTGTTCTGTTGAAGAAGCATTGTGTATTGATTTGCGGGTTCTTAAAATGCTTTACGGATTAGTACGGTTGGTGGTATGGAGGTACAGTCTTTGCTACCTAGTGCGGAAGGTCGTGGAAGCGTACCCCACGGGGAGATTTGTATGAGTGTGACATGTTAGTCACTTGATTGTTACAGATTGAAACCAAGTACGGAGATTTTTGGTATTATTGTTAATATGAGAGTTTATGCCTGAAAGGCGCTCTACTCCCTTTGTTGTGAACTGTGGGAATTTGGTCCGGAGTGGACGGCTGCTCGTGTGTGTCATGAATGGGGAAATTGTAGGTCCTTGGAAGGTTATTGGCCCAGTATAGTATGACCAAAATCTGTTTGAGGAGTCGCCGAGCATTGGATGTTTTTCCCGTCGTCAGCTATTCCATGTAATACTCTATTGTGCCAGGTGGAGTATGATATGGCTTGATTATTCGCACATGTGTTGTGATACCGTGTAGTTTGTAGTGTTACATGAGCAGGATGGCTCTCGAGATGCAAGTCATTTATTACACCTTAGTCGTTCTTGAGTTTTGTAACGTATGGCCTAGTGTGAATGTGTGCTCTACGTCAGGTCGGATGTGTTCATCCATCATACAATTTTTACGGAGGAGTCGTCGAGCATTGGATGTTTTTCCCGTCGTCAGTTATTCCATGTAATACTCTATTGTGCCAGGTGGAATTTGAGATGGCTTGATTATTCGCACATGTGTTGTGATACCGTGTAGTTTGTAATGTTATATGAGCAGGATGGCTCTCTAGATGCGGGTCATTTATTGCACCTTAGTCGTTCTTGAGTTTTGTAACGTATGGCGCTATGCGTCTCCCCAAGTATTTATATTATGCACTTGGCATGCTTTTGGCTGATATTCGGGCATTTCGTAAGTATAAGTATTACAGCTTGTTGGGTGTTTCCTTACTGATTGTCATGCTAGGATTGGGTGGCACGCCGCCACGGATACGTTTTTTGGATGGGGTGGCATGCCGCCACAGGTATATTGTGTAGATCGGGTTGCACGCCGCAATAGTCTCATGTTTAGATCGGGTTGCACACCGCAACAGTGTCATAGTTGGATCAGGTTGCGCAGTACGGTTCCCTATACTTATTTTTGTGTATTTGTTTCTCATTCTATGAGAAAGGTTCATAGCATTTCTTCGACCGTTTTATTCGTTATGCGGGCTGGGTAGTCCCTTTCTAGAATTCATTTTTCCTTATGTATCATATTCGAGTTTGTAGCTTGTTGGCACATTGTGTCCATCATATGAGATTTTTGGCGTGTTTGAGATGGACTATTACTGAGCAGCTTGTATTGGGTGATATGAGGTTATTGGACCTAGGTTCAGCGCGATTAGAGTTATGTAGGGTATATTAAAGAGAAAATATCATTATTTAGATCAGAATGAGGTAATGGTCCTAATCAGGAGGAGAGACTCCATGATTTGTTGATTCGACAGGTGGTTATTAGTTTCTACACGTCTCTTCTGTCGTGGTAGTATTTTTGAGAGTTGGAACAGGACTTGTATGCATCATGAGGTGTATTGCGAGCATCAGATTCGTGAAATTCCAGCTATTGTGGTCGGAGGATGTTATTATGGGCAACCGACTTATATGGTGCATGGTGTGACTTCAGCATATGTGTATGATCATGTTTTGGTACAGTGTGTAGTGATTGATACGGTGTTCGTATGTTAGAATCAGGTCTTGTAGAGAAATTCGGAGGTTGGAACTTGGTTCTAAGGGGCTTATTGACTAAATAAAAGGGAGGATCTTCAGTATGGCTTGAGCTAATGGGCTTAGCAGGGTTGTGGTGGCATAGGTAGGTGCACAAGGTGTTGAACAATGATTTTGGGGTGACTCCGGAGCAGTTCTTAATATGTTCGAGGACGAATGTATGTTTAAGTGAGGGAGAATATAATGACCCGACCAGTCGTTTTGAGATCTAGCGTGTCGTTTAGCAGTTTGTGGTCTTGAGTAGCTTCACTTCATGTATTATGGCTTGTGCATATGGTCGGAATTGAATTTCGGAAAGTTTAGAGTTGATTCGGATAAAAAATTCTAATTTTGGAAGCTTTATGTTGGAAGAATTGACAAAGGTTTGACTTTCGAGTAAACGACCTCAGAATCAAGATTTGAAGGTTCCAATAGGACTGTATGATGATTTCAGACTTGGCGTATGTTTGGTTGAGTATCGGGTGGTCCGGGAGCATTTTGGCGCCTATTATGGAAGGTTGGCATTTTGGAAGTTTAAGAATTTCTTAAGTTTGATTTGAAATAGATTTTGGTGTTATCGATGTCCATTTGGGACTCCGAGCCTTAGAATAAGTTTGTATTGTCATTTATGACTTGTGCACAAAGTTTCGCGTCATTCCGGAATATTTTGATATGGTATGAACGCGTTCATCGATGTTTGGAAGTTTGAAAATTTTATATCGATCGTTGTTTGGTAGTGATGTTTTTTGGCAAGATTTGAGGCCTCAACTAAGTCCATAATATGTTTTGGGATGCATTGGTATATTTGGTCAAGGTCCTGGGGGCCTCGGGTGGATTCCGAATGGTTAACGGATCGGAATTTTGACTTAAGGAAAGGCTGAAAGTTTTGATTGCTGGTGTTTTTGCACCTGCGCATGAAGGACAGCAGGTGTGGTGTCGTAGAAGCAAGGTTGTGGCTCGCAAAAGCAACAAGGACAGGGCTGGACTGAGGTCGCAAGTGCAAAGTTGTTTTCCACACCTGCACAATCGCAAAAGCGGAAATGGGAGCACAGAAGCAGATTTGCTGGGGAAAGGTTGGGACTGCAGATGCGGTTGAGTTTCCATGAAAGCGGAACTGCATCTGCACATGAGGTGCCGCAGAAGCGGGGGCGCAGATGCGCATCAGGGTCGTAGAAGCAGCTAGCGACCTGGCTTGTGTCCTCGTAGGTGCGAGATTGAAGCCGCAGAAGCAGCCGTCGCAGAAGCGACATTTTTTACCGCAGAAGCGGGATATTCTAGGCAGTGTGGCTTTTTAAAAATGGGGGTTGGGCCCATTTTCACTTCGTTTTGTCCATGGGAGCCGATTTTGCAGCAATTTTGGAGTGCCATCTTTATCATCTATTATGGTAAGTGATTTCTTCACATTGTGAGTTAAATACATGGTTTATATATGGATTTGAGCATGGGAATTTGTAGAAATTTAGGATTTTGGTAGAAAACCTAGAAATTGGTATTTTTAGATTTTGACCATGAAATTGGACATGGAATTTGGAATAAATTATATATTTGAGTTTGTGGCGTTACGTGTAAAGTTTATCTTTAAAATTTTCGAAATCCGGGCACGTGGGCCCGAGTGTTAACTTTATTTATTTTTATGGTGGAGTTGGGGATTGTTATGAATTGATTAATTTTAAGTATTTGGAGTATATTTTGATTGAGTTGCACATTGTTTGACTAGTTTCGGATCGTTTAGATGGAATTGAAGAGTTAAAGAGCAATTGGACCCGATTTTGGAACTTCGGAGCGAGGTAAGTCTCCTGTCTAACCTTGTGAGGGGGGAACTACCCTTAGGTGATATTTCTTGTTATGTGCAACTAGTTGTGGGTGCTACATACGCACGAGGTGACGAGAGTCCGTACGTAGCTAAAGCATGTTTATGTCCGGGTAGACTTAGGACCTTATTATGTAATATTTGAATTATTTTGAACTCGTTCTACTGGCTTAATTAATTGAAGTCATAATTGAAATTGATTTAGAAATAAATATATGTATACTAGGCCAAGCCTTATCACTTTTAGTTGTGGGCGAGTTATTTGAGAAACAGTAAAGATTATATTCACTTTGTGCTCATGTACTGTATTGTAAGTACGTGCCTCGTAATTTGGTAACTTCCTTCCTTTCATGTGGAGCCGGCCGAACGCCTCGGCAGTATAATAGATGCCTCTATGGTTCATGCTGCTCAACCCTCGGCAGTGTAATAGATGCATCTATGGTTCATGCCGCTCGACCCTTGGCAGTGTACACATTATTCTGGATCGGGCCAAACGACCTCGGCAGAATCGTGCGTTATATCGCTAGTAGTCCAAATATTCATGAGATAATCTTTCCACTGATGCCCGGCATTTTATATGGTATTCCTTATTTATTTGATATTGGCACTTGGCATTTTCTGAGCTGTTAAGGTGGAATACATGACCGATAAATTCATACTTTAAAAGAAATATTTGAAAGATTATATAATTTACAAATTTACCCCTCTATTGCTGTGCACTTCATACTGTTATGAATTGTTATAGTATTTTATTGGACCTCTAGTAATTGTCGATGTCGACCCCTTGTCACTACTTCTCCGGGGTTAGGCTAGATACTTATTGGGTATGCGTTGATTTATGTACAAATGCTGCATTTCTGCACTTAATGTGCAGGATCTGACAGGTTCATTTGGTGATCATCTTGGCGCGTGGGCGCATCTGTTGAGGAGACTTTATGTGAGCTGCATTCCAAGCTATGCATCGCAGTCCTCTGAGTCTCCATCGTACTATTTACTTTATCCTGTCTTATTTATATTCTGGAAAAATATTGTATTATTATTATACTCCTTAGAAAATGCTCATGCACTTGTGACACCGGGTCTTGAGGTTATACTAGTTGATGCTTATGGTTTCGTAAATCATTAACGCCTTTCAATTCCTTTATAAACTACATATTTTGTACGTCTCAGTGGATTTAGGAGTGTAAATCTCCTTCCTTATTAAAAACTATGATTTTGAAGGTAATAAAATGAGTAATTAAATGGATAAATCACCGTTAAATTTCCTGACGGCGGCGTTAGGCGCCATCACGACCTATAGTGTATTGTGGGCCGTGACAAAAATGCCAAGTTTTTAAATAAAAATCCAAAATCTCAACTCAAAAGTCAATATTGGGGCCCACATCTCAAATTCTGACGAAAGTTACAAATTACAAACTTTCATTCAACCACAAGTCCAACCATACCAAATTTACCGTATTCCGACGTCAACTCGACCTCCAAATCCTCAATTCCATTTTCAGATCCCTATGCCAAAATTCTCGAATTACACCTTAAAATCACTTAATCTAATCAGTATATTCAATGATAATTCAATAGTATTGACTAAAAAATGGTCACAAGTAACTTACTCAAGAAGCCCCGTGAAATATTGCTCAAAAATCGCCCCAAACCGTGTCTGAAATGCCCAAAAATGAGAAGAAATCTTGGACCCTTTGAATATATTCTGTCCAGGGCCTTTCGCACCTGCGATTCAATTAGCCGCATTTTGCGGTCTCGCAGGTGCGTGCATTTCTCTCACTTTTGCGATTTTCCCACAAGCCACTGCCTCCGCTTCTGCGGGCTCGCTTTTGCGAGAAGAAGGTTGCTTCTGCGGACCAGTCCCCTCTTTCCATTTTCTGCTTCTGCATTCATCACTTCGCACCTGCAACCTCGCAGGTGCGGACAAAAGCTTCGCACCAGCGAGAACTGCCCAGCTCCACACTTGTCCGCTTCTACGATGGATGGTGCGCACATGCGGCTTCGCACCTGCGATCAAAACCTTCGCATGTGTGAGCACACCAGAGGCAAAAATTCCAACAGCTGTTTTAAGTCCAAATTTGATGTGTTAACCATCCGAAATCCACCCGAGGCCCCAGGACCTCAACCTATTATACCAACAAGTCCTAAATTACTCAAAGCCTCAAATCACGTCAAACAATGCTTAAACCATGAATCATACCCCAATTCAAGCATAATCAAAGCTAATGAATTCCAACTTCTACGGTCGATGCCGAATCCTATCAAATCAAGTCCGATTGACCTCAAATTTTACACACAAGTCATGAATGATATAATGGACCTATTAAAATTTCCGGAACAACAATCCGAGTCTGATTACCACCAAGTCAACTCTCGATCAAACTTCTCTATTTCTAAAACTTCAAATTTTCCAATTTTCGCCTTTCCAAGCCAAATTCGACTACAGACTTCCAAATAAATATCCAGACACACTCCTAAGCGTAAAATCACCATACAGAGGTATTGGAATCATCAAATCTCTATTCCGGTGTCGTTTAACATAAGTCAACATCCGGTCAACCTTTTCAACTTAAGCTTACAACCTTGAGACTAAGTATCTCAACTCATTCCGAAACATTCCCGAAACCAGACCAACTACCCCAGAAAATCATATAATGATAATTGAGCATAGGAAAAGCAATAAATGAGGGAAAATGGTTGTAATACTCGTAATGAGCGGCCGGTCGTTACCGAGATCAACTATTCAAGTGTTCTAACAGTTTAGTTAGAAAACCATTTGAAAAAGAAATTAGAATCTTCGTGATTTTCTACCCCTTTTGGAGACTAAAATTTTCATGATTTACTATCGCTGCTTCGAGATTAAAATCGTTGTGACGTTCAACTCATTTTTCGGAGATAAAAGTCTAAGTGATTTTTTACTCATTTTGGATATTAAAATCTACGTGATTTTCTACTCTGATTTATTACTCGGTTTGACGAATAAAAACTTCACTGTTTAATAAATCTGATTGTGTCAGACACTACTTCATTTAGAGATTAAAATTTTCATTATTTATTAAATCTAGTTGTGTCAGATACTCCATTTGAAGATTAGAAATTTCGCTATTTATTAGTTCTGGTTGCATCAGATCGATTTAAGGATTAAAAACTTCACTGCTTATTAATTTTGATAATGCAATGACACAAATACCAGTTCCTATGGATGGTTGTACAAAACTAATAGGGGGTGGCGAATATGAATCTCTTCTTGAAGAAATATGAATCTCTTAAAAACCCTATTTCATCCCCCACACCCCAAAATACAAAAACTTGCTCTAGAAAGGGAAGCTCTCAAGAACCTAACAACTCAAAGGTCCCTCCGCCATCCAAGGCAAGTTCTAATGGTGATTCTAAGTTTATTTCAATTCCCCAACACTTTATTAACATGGGTAAACCCTTCAAATAATTTGATATTCGATTGAGACATTAGTTTTGAGAAACGAAACCCTAGAACTCGAATTCAAGAGGATTGAACGTCAAAAAGGTAATATCTTCACCCTCTACATGATTATAATATTGGATTAATGATTATAGGCTCTAGTTTATGAGATATGAGTTGATGAAATTGATAGAAAAACATGAACGGTTATAGATTTGGGTTGTTGAGTGTTGATTATTAGTTAAGGGTGTTGTTTATCTTATGGTTAATGAAAAATGATGTTGATTATAAGAAATTTGATATTTTAGAATTTATGTTGGAGCTACAAAATGGGTTTTTGGGTGTAGAAACATCATTAATGAGGGTTATGAGTCTTTCTTTCAGTTTTTTCTTTCAGTTGCTTTACATACCAGTGCAATTCAAATGTACGAACGTCTCTTTTGCTCGAGACCTGCATCTCACGATACAGGCAATGATTTACAGGTTGATGATTAAGAGCACTATGATTCTCGTACCAGCTATTTGGTGAGCCCAGTTCTTTCAGGGCATTATCATTACTTTACAGACTTTCAGTATTTATAGACAATTAGTGTTTTCAGTCCTTCATTAGAGGCTGCATAGACTAGAGTAACAGTTAGAGTCACATGCTTTTCATATTAAGCAATATTGACTACAGATATGTTTTAAACCAATATTAGTATTTTCGCACTTTGATTTATATCATCCAGACTTTCAGTGTATCAACGTGCGTTAATTTATCTTCCGCTTTCAGTATGTTATGATATCACATGTTGATTCAGCCAGCCAGTTGGTTCGCTCGGTCACAATAGTCAGGCACTACTTGCCGTGTTACTTCCAGGCCCAAGTTCGGGGCGTGATATAATCGGCGAATTTATTAGTTATTTTGTCTTAGTGATGACTAGTTAATGAATGTACCAATTCGAAAGTTGTTTACGTGCCTTTCCAGAAAGGTGTTCTTTATGAACGAATGTATTAGTACATTGGTCTATAATGAGGTGAACTAATCGATGAAGATGACAAAAATCCGTAGCAAGTTGGATTTGCTTCATAAATAAAGATGCTATAATTTGCATATCATATAGGCGTATGAATAAATAGCATATAAATGCTAGAAAAATGTGGAGTGGTTGTGAAATGTGCTATATATTAAAAATTTGTGACTACAACAGATGCCAACCATTCTAGTCGTTATTTTAATATAATGTTGATATATTAAATGTAGTCAATAATCGGATATGCAATAGAAAGTCAATACGTGCTATTCTACGACATAAGAAAGTTTGCAAGTATTGAGATATTTGAAACATATCCAAGACTTCGCTTTGCACAACAGTAGGTATCCCTTTGTTATTGAGGGATACAATGATGCAAATTGGATTACCGGATCAACTTAAACTAAATCCGCAAGTGGATTTGTTTTTACTATAAGTGGAGGAGTGGTGTCTTGGAAATCGTCCAAACAAACGTACATTGCCACTCTGCAATAGAGACTGAGTTTATAGTCTTAGACAAGGTCGGTGAAGAAGCTGAATGGCTCCAGAATTGCTGGAAGATATTCCATTTTAACCCACAATATTGGCACGGATATGCATACATTGCGATGACCAAGCAATAATAAAATTGGGCTGGAAGCATTATGTATAACGGGAAATTTAGTCATATATGAAGAATACATTAAACTGTTCGTCAATTATTCTCTAGAGGAATTATCACAATTGACTATGTGAAGTCAAGTGATAATGTATCGGATCCAGTTGCAAAAGGTCTAACGAGAGAGATAGTTGAGAGATCATTAGGGAATAGGACTATGGCCGAGTATAAGTCACTGTGGCGGTAACTCTATCTAAAAGAGTGGAGATCCCAAGATCTAGGTTCAAGGAGATCAAACAAAGTTATTAGTGACGGTTTAACATTGTCAAACAAAATTTTGGTCCATTAAGATAATGTTCAGAAATAAGGATATGGCGTTAAGGCTTTTTAATAGTTTTTAAGTTTGATATGAAATGGTCAAATAGTGTGTCTACGGGATTACACGTTTAGGGATCACCTATGTAAGTATAAGCCGCTTTAAGGAAAATTTTGTAAGGCCAATTCTCTATGCACTTATAAAACCTGGCAATATTCATGGTTGAAATGAACACAATAATGAGAACCAAAGACGATTAAAGGTTGATTGTGTGTCTTATAGTTGTCTAGGTATACACCAAAGTTTGACAGTTCAATGATATGAAATCTACCGATTGACCGAGTATATCCAACATAAGTTCACTACAGAAAGTTCAAACAAAAAACCTACTTATCCAGATGCGATTAATCCTTACTTGCGAATCACACTATTTTTTCATTCATGTTTTTATATATATCGATATTTTCCATTCATGTGGAGAATTATTGGATTAATTTTCTAAAGGGTGTGAATAGGAAATGGAAGAGGCACCTCTTGGATTGCATCTCTTCATCTCACCCTTTCATTGTATGTAAATTTAGAGGCTTAGCCTCATTTTTTATACATAAAAAATCTGAAAACTTCTTCCTTCTTTCCTTCATTGTTGCATTATCTTTTTCAAATAAACAAAGTATCAACTGTGATTTGCTCTATTTTTGTGTTCACTGAAGTTCTGTCATTTGTAATGCTGATATTGGAGAATAGTTGTTCTATTCTATCTTGTGAGGAATTAATCCAACAACCTTAGCCAATAATAAGGTGATTAAATACCTTAAGGAAATACAATTTTCTTTTGGGCTCGAAACTTTTTCTTTTTAAATAATATTGCGTAATTGTGAAGAAAAAGGAAAACAATTTAAGGTGGCCATACCTTTTTACTTTTTTTTTTTGGGAAGAGAGTAGAAAATGGCACGTGCTTCAACTTCTAACTAAAGGCGAACAACCGGCTTAGAAAGTAAATAGAAGTGTCATGACGCAAATCACTAGTGTCGTGATGACGCTTATCATGATACTAGGCAAACCGACAACTCACACATACCAACATCTTAAAAACTGGATGAAAATGCCACAACTCCAAACAGAGTTTCCCAAAAGATCCGGGTGTCATGGAGTACGTGAGCGTCTATATAATAATACTGTTTGACAACTGAAACACTCTCTAGTAAAGTAGAATAGTATAAACAAAACTAAAAGATAAAGGAGGAGAGCCAAAGTCTGCGGACGCCATGTCAGCTACCTCGATAATCTCCGGCTGATGAAACTCCAGAAAATCAACAACCACCTTGTCCGGAGATACGTGGATCTGCACACGAAGTGCAGGGTGTAGCATGAGTACAACTGTCACGACCCAAAATCCCAACCATGATCGTGATGGCGCCTCTCATGAAGACAAGGCCAGCCAATTCAAACTAAACTTCATTCAAACAGTTAAACAATACGAAAATAATATAAGTACGGTCTAGTAACAGTAATTTGCGGAAAAAAATAATGAACCATCCCGACTACAGCCCGAACCGGGATGTCACAAAGTCATGAGCAACTAATGAAAATCCTAATAATAAGATTACTATTACAATATCTTTGGCACAATTGTTTGAAGATAGTGGGAACAACAAGATAAAAGAGATACGGGGCTGCGGACGCCAACAGCTACCTCGTAGTCTCTGAATCACCGCTCTGGCAGTCGTAGTCAATGCCTCGGAGCGGAATCAATAACGCCTGAATCTGCACACATGGTGCAGGGAGTAATGTGAGTACTTCTAACTCGGTGAGTAGCACATATAAATAATGAGTGAAAGTAAGGAAACACGTAAAGCACAAGGCAATGCATAATGAAGCAGTAAATTATTATTTGAAAACAGTAAATCAGTAAGAAATCATTTAAAAATCTTCCCAGCTCTAGTTACCAGTTGCCATTGTTACCAACTGTAACCTACAGTTGTCATTGTTACCAACTGTAATATTCCTGGGCTCAGTATCAATCACACAGCTCTGGTTACCGGTTGTCATTGTTACCAACCGTAACCTACAGTTGTCATTGTTACCAACTGTAATATCTCTGGTTACCAGTTGTCATTGTTACCAACTGTAACCTATAGTTGTCATTGTTACCAACTATAATATCTCTGGTTACCGGTTGTCATTGTTACCAACCGTAACCTACAATTGTCATTGTTACCAACTGCATTATCTCTGGGTACCCAGCACTCACTGGGGGTGTACAGACTCCGAGAGGGGCCCCTTACGGCCCAAGCGCTATATCAAGCCACCTCGTGGCATACATCTAGGCCCTCGGCCTCATATCAATCAAGCCACCTCATGGCGTATATACAGTATCTCGGGCCCTCGGCCTCATATCACTCAGTAAAACCTCACATCTGGCCCTCGGCCGCACTCAGTCAGAAAATCATCACAAGCCCCTCGGGCATAGTAAAACAGTAGTTCTTAGCCCAAACATCATTTGAAATATTATGTAAATCTCAAAACTGAGTAAAAAGTGGCTGAGTTGTACAACAGTGGAAACAACATGACTGAGTTCAAGTAATAAGTACAAATAGTGAGGAAATAGTGATAAAAATCCCCGGAGGGTTCAAACAATTGGCACGAAGCCCAAATATGGCAGTCAGCCTAAAACATGATGATATCAAATAGGTTTCAATCAAATATGTAGTAAAAACCATCAATCGGGATGGACCAAGTCACAGTCCCAGTAGTAAACGACCCCACGCTCATCATCGAGCGTATGCCTCACTTCAATATAGCACTACGATGTGCAAATCCGGGGTTTCGAACCCTCAGGACATCATTTTCAATCACTACTCACCTCAAACCGGCTAAATCCTTAGCCTGTGATGCCTTTGCCCTTCAAATTGGCCTTTACGTGCGTCGAATCTATCCAAATTCAGAACAAATACATCACAATATGTTGAGGGAATAAAGCCCACTCAAAAACAATCAATAAATACTAAGAAATCCCAAAATTAGAAAAACCCGAGCCCCGGGCCCACTTTTTTGAAATTCAGTAATTTTTCACCCCAACGGGTTCTTTATCTTCCCACGAGTTCAACCATACAAGATTTATCGAATTCCGACATCGGTTCGACCTCCAAGTCTTAAAATCTAACTCAAGGGTTTTCCACAATTTTCTCAATTTAAATCACCAATTAATTGCTAAAAACAATGATAAACCGAGGTAATTCCTCAAATATTAAGTTAGGAACACTTACCCCGATGTTTTCCCTTGAAAATCTTCAAAAAATCCCTTCAAGATCAGTTGCAATCCAAGTTCTATAGCTCCAACAATGTTCAAGATGGTCAAAACTCCTCCTATTGAGAATTTTTCCAAGAAAATGTCCTTTGGATATGATTTTAAGGTTGATTTGCTATGATTTTATGGTGTTCGGAGGTGTTTCTCTTTGTGGGTAACGGAAAATGGCTTTGCATGGCAAATGGGCACTAATTTCTATTTATAAAGGGGTCAAAAATCGGGACAAAAACACCTCTGTCCGGCCTTATATGCGATCGCATATCTGTCGCAGAACAGATATGCGGTTCGCAAATTTGACGTGGCCACCGCAAAAGTGGCCCTAGCCTTCACCGCAAATCCAATGTTAAGCAGGGTTTGCGGTTCGCATTTCAATTATGCGATCGCATTCTTGACCGCATTTTCGACATTAAATTTCTGTCTTAGTCTGCGTTCTCTGTGTCAAGAATGCGGTCCGCATTTCATGTTTGCGGTTCGTATTTTTGGTCACATTCTTGACGTGTATCTTTCCCTGAAATCTGTTTGAGTTTGCTATCCCATTGTGAGATATGCGGTCCGCATTTGAGGTATGCGATCCGCATTTTCGCATTTGGTTCTTCGGCCACTTCTTTTCTAAGGGTGAATTAGTCCGTTTAACCATCCAAAACTCACCCGAGGCCTCCGGATACTCAACCAAACATGCCAACATATCCTATAACATTATTCAAATTTGTTCCAACCATCAGAACGCCCAAAACAACCTCTCAACACCAAATTCGCGTTTGATTCAAGCCTAAGGATTTCAAAATCTTCTAAATTGCTCTTTTGATCTAAACCCAATCAAACTACGTCTGAATGACCTGAAATTTTACACACAAGTCATATATTACATATCGAAGCTACAGCAACTTTCGGAATTCCATTCCGACCCTCGGATCAAAATCTCGCCTATCAACCGGAAATCGCCAAAATTCTAACTTCGCCAATTCAAGCCTAATTCTACACGGGATCTCCGAAACCAATTCTGATCACACTCCTAAGTCATAAATCACCTTCCGAAGCTAACCGAACCATCGGAACTCACATCCGATCCCTCTAACTCATAAGTCAACATCTGGTTGACTTTTCCAATTTAAACCTTCTTAAAAGAGACTAAGTGTCTCATTTCTTACCAAATTCACTCCGAACGCAAACTACTCAACTCGATTACATAAAACACGGATAACGAAGCGTAAATGAAGTAGAAATGGGGAAAATGGAGCAGCAACCCACGAGACGACTGGCTGGGTCGTCACAACGACCAACTCAATAAGTAACAAGTCTAACCTCTGAACTAAAAGCAGTGATGAGCTCAAACAACACCGCCCAAATACAAAATTAAACAGTATGGAAATTAATGGAAAAATATGACAATAGCATCTCAAAGAAACTCATAATCTGCAGGTACAATACATGAAAGTAGACATGCTTCCAGGTATAACAGTTGAGCTCAATACAGATAAAATATGCCAAGTCAGAATGATAAGAGCAATATGACATCTCTATATCTACATGCCAATATGCATGTCGTATGTGATGCAACACAATGAAAGCCTCGCGTACCCACACGCACGGAGTACTCAACCTGACTGTCTATATCCTCACTCATCACCCTTAATCACTCAAATCTGTATAGTACCTGCTGCGGCGTGCAACCCGATCCCATCATGAATCACTAACAACTGCACTCATTTTGGGTGTGCAAACTCCGGAGGGGCGGATCCAGCCCAAGCGCCAATAAATCTTGTTGCGGCGTGCAGCCTGATCCCATCGTGAATCAATAATACGTGTTGTGGCATGCAGCCCGATCCCATCATGAATCAATAGTATCCGCTGCGGCATGCAACCCGATTCCATCAACATCACTCACAAACAGGCCATCGGCCTCACTCAGTCATCAATCTCTCCAGTCTCTCAAGCTCACAACACTCATGCTAAGCAGCCCAAATCAATGATACATGATGTGACAATGCATGCTAACAGAGACAGCGATATGATATGCAATTATGAATGCGACTGAGTTCATAACTGCAATTAAGCAAATAACTCAACAGCAAAGAACGACCACTGTGGGTCCCAATAGCACCAGTACATGGCCTAAACATGCTTTCTAAAATAAGTCACAGCTCAAGTGCTCTAACACATAGAGAACCGTATTAATATTCAGATAAGATAACTACACAATTCCACGAAAAAGATTGAATCTCAATTACTACGGTGCACGCCGACACGCCCGTCACCTAGCATGTGCGTCACCTCAACACCAATCACATAGCACGTAATTTCAGAGATTCATAACCTCATAACCAAGTTTAGAAGTGTTATTTACCTTAAACTGTGCAAATCTCTCATCCAATAATCCCTTGCCTCGCGAATCAGCCTCCGAACACCTTGAATCTAGCTACAAACAATTCGATAAAATCAACACGATCTATAGGAATCAATTCCATATAAAAATGCTAAGTTCTTAATCAAAAGTCAACTCAAAAATCAACCTCGGGCCCACATCTCGGAATCCAATAGAAGTTACAAAATCTAGAAGCCTATTCAACCACATGTCCAACCATACTAAATTTACCAAATTCTGACACCAAATCGCCACTCAAATCCCCAAATTTAACTCTCTAGTCCCTAGCCCAAAACTCCTAAATATCCACCTAAAACACACACAAACTAAGCGGGAAATTCAATGGGTAAACAATATTATTGCATAAAAATGATCAAGAGCGACTTACCTCAAGAAACCCCTAGAAATCCCTCTCACAAATTGCCTCCAACCGTGCTTCAAAAGTCCAAAAATGATAAAATCTCGGAACTCTTTGAAATTTATACTGCCAGTGCTTTCGCACCTGTGACCCACTTAACCGCATGTGCGGACATTTCCTCTGCTTCTTCAATTTCCTCTAAGGCCCTTCCTTCACCTCTGTGATAACATATGTGCAGATGCGAGTCTGCATCTGCGGAACTTCCTCCGCACCTGCGCTTCCTAGCCTCCTCACTGAGCTCCGCTTGTGCACCCAATACGCAGCATCTGCGACCTCGCAGGTGCGGAAAATAACCTCGCACTTGCGACCACTGCAAACCTGCGACCATGACCTTCGCAAGTGCGATCACACCAGTCCAGCACTCTTCAGCTATTTTTCATGTTTAAAATTTCGATCTGTTAACCCTTTAAAATCTACCCGAGACCCCCGGGGCCTAAACCAGATATACCAACAAGTCCAAAAATACAATACGAACTTAGTTGAGTCATCAAATCACATCAAACAACATCAAAAACACGAATCACACCCCAATTCAAGCCTAATGAAAACTACAAAATTCCAACTTGTACAATTGATGCTGAAACCTATCAAATCAACTTCGGTCGATCTCAAATTTTGCACACAAGTCATAAATGACATAACGGACCTACTCCAATTTCCGGAACCAAAATCCGTTCCCGGTAACCACAAAGTCAATTCTGGGTCAAACTCCTCAACTTTCTAAACTACTAATTTTCAAACGTTAGAAGTATTACTTACCTCAAGCCGTGCTAATCTCTCCTCCAATAATCCCTTGCCTTGCAAATTCGTCTCCAAACGCCTCGAATCTAGCCACAAATAATTCGATACAATCAACACGAGCTATAGGAATCAATTCTATATAAATATGATAAGTTCTAAATAAAAAGTCAACTCAAAAGTCAACCTCGGGCCCACATCTCGGAATCCAATAGAAGTTACAAAATCTAGAAGCCCGTTCAACCACAAGTCCAACCATACCAAATTTATCAAATTCCGACACCAAATCGCCACTCAAATCCCCAAATTTAACTCTCCAGTCCCTAGCCCAAAACTCCCAAATATCCACCTAAAACACACACAAACAAGGCGGGAAATTTAATGGGTAAACAATATTATTGCATAGAAATGATCAAGAGCGACTTACCTCAAGAAACCCCTAGAAATCCCTCTCAAAAATCGCCTCCAACCGAGCTTCAAAAGTCCAAAAGTAATAAAATATTAGAACCCTTTGAAATGTATACTGCCAGTGCTTTCGCACCTGCGACCCACTTAACCGCATCTGCGGTCTCGCGTGTGCGGATATTTCCTGTACTTCTTCAATTTCCCCTGACGCCCCTGCCTTCGCTTCTACGATAACACATGCGCAGATGCGAGTCTGCATGCGCAGAACTTCCTTCGCACCTGCACTCCCCAGCCTCCTCACTGACCTCCGCTTCTGCGCCCAATACGCAGCATTTGCGACCTCGCAGGTGCAGAAAATAACCTCGCACCTGCTACCACTGCCCACTTCCTTTCAGGCCGCTTCTGCGATGCCATTCACGCACCTGCGACCATGACCTTTGCAGGTGTGATCACACCAGTCCAGTACTCTTCACCTATTTTTCAAGTCCAAAATTCGATCTATTAAACCTCCGAAATCCACACGAGGCCCCTGGGACGTTAACCAAGTATAACAGCAAGTCCTAAAACCCAATACGAACTTAGTCGAGTCCTCAAATCATATCAAACAACATCAAAAACACTAATCACACCCCAATTCGAGCCTAATAAAAACTAAGAAATTCTAACTTCTACAATCGATGTTGAAACCTATCAAATCAACTTCGATCGATCTCAAATTTTGCACACAAGTCATAAATGACATAACAGACCTACTCCAACTTCCGGAACCAAAATCCGTTCCGGTAACCACTAAGTCAACTTTCGGTCAAACTCCTCAACTTTCTAAACTTCTAATTTTCCAACTTTTTCCGTTTCAGGCCAAAATCAACTACGGGCCTCCAAATCACTATTTGGACGCACTCCTAAGTCTAAAAGCACCCAACTGATCTATCGGAACTATCAAAACTCCATTCAGGAGTAATTTATACATAAGTCAACATACGGTCAACCTTTTCAACTTAAGCTTTCAACCTTGAGACTATGTGTCTCAACTCATTCCGAAACATCTCCGGAAGCGAACCTACCACCCCGACAAGTCACATAACAATAATTGAGCATAAAATAAGCAGTAAATAGGAAAACATGGCTACAACACTCAAAATGACCGTTTTGGATCGTTACAAGTAGCCCCACCCATTAGAGACGGAAAGTGTACCAGATGCTTGAATCGTGTAATGGTCGCATCACCTTATACTTCAGACCGATGGCAAAACCTGATAGATTGTCATCAGTCACCATTATAAGCTACGTTTGTACATAATTGAATGCCCTTGATCTTTTGATTTTGAAACACAACAAACAAAAATTCATAAGTAATGAAAATACAACGAAGTATTAAATTCACAGGATTTTCTAATAAATCACATTTATATAGTAGGGTAATAAAACCCAAAATACTAGGACAAAATTTCATATAGAAAAGTAAAAGGAAAAGCCTAATATGCTAAAACATAAACCAAAAATCCTAAAGATTACATAAACAAAGACATAATTAAGTCTAGTCAAGGGATTCATCGAGCTCTTCTCCTTCAAATACCATTCATTTTCTTTTCGAACGACATCTTCTTCCTCCTGACTGTAATCACATTCAACATTGAAAATGTTTCAAACAGCCAGGTGTGACTTGTTCTTGATCTTGTCAGCAATAGCCTGAGCACAAATATTGAGCAAAGGCTTAATATCAAAGAAATTCACAGCTAATATGATGTTCAAGTGTTTTTGCATCTTAACTCTAACGAATTCCTTATCGAAGTCCTTGATTTTTATTTTCTTAATTTCTACCTGCATGCTTCTTGAGATACTCCATAATCTTGATTAGGGTTTCAGTGTCAACGTTGGGTAGTGGTATGATGTTGGATGCACAATCATCTTCTACCATGTTCTTGATTTTTACAGACCCGATGGCGCCATCGCTACTCTTAAAGATCAAAACCTTATTCTCTGTTGTGGCTGTTGTTGAAGATGAAGCCATGAGAAAGTTTTTCAGAGGAGAAAATTTGAGAAAAAGTTCCAAAGAAGTGAATGATGAGGAATTGATATGGGAAAAACCAAGACATATTTGGATTTAGTTCTTGGTTTTTCTAAACCAACTTGGTCTTGGAAACCAACCTTATAACTGACTTCAACCTAAAACCTAATGCACACTATAGTAAATCAGCGATAAGGATAATAAATCATAGTCACACATTAATAGATTTACACCTTGTTCGGAGCATGTATTAATTCTTTACCAAAGTTAAGAAATAATATAGCTAGTAGCGCTTTTTTTTCTAAAGATTGTAATTTTTAGAAAGTAGAGTTCAAACTTTTGGGGAAATGTAAATTATGGTGACTTCGTAACTTGTGTTTCTTTTATAGTAGTTAAGCATAATTATTTCGCAAAGGAGCAATCGATTCAATTTCTTTAATCCCATAAAGTTATCGAAATAATACAAAAATCACCCCCAAGAAATGCTAGCAATTACTACGCACCCTTGACATAACATCAATAATATTATTTTCTCTATTTTTATCTTGGATAATATTTCATAGTCCACATGCCAGAAATAGATTAAATAATAAATTGAACATAATCCTCAGCAGCTACTGTTTGCAGCAACCTTCAAATGGGATTTCTGAACTCAAAAACTTACGTCTCAATCTGTTTGCATCTCACATCTGCAACATGATGGAGGATACGGGGCGCATACCATTCACCTTCTCGACGTGTTCTTTTTCTTTTTTATAACCGTCGAGGGATCAAGTATGCGTATAAAGAACTAATTTTACAGAGTACATGTTAAATATGTCTTTTCTTAAACATGACAGATTTCTAGTTCTCTTCTTTTGATTAAGAGAATTAGGGATGAAATTATTGAAAATCGTCATCATATATGAATGTGATTATATATCCTTTGTGGTGGATCTCTGATATATAATGATTTCTAGAGTGAAACTTTAATTTGTATTCAACGACATATTATAAATTATCCTTTTTCACGTATTCTGAAATTGGTATCAATTTTTCATGATCAGGAAAGTATTCTCCAACGTCTATAATACTCATCTCAAGAGCCCGCAGAGATAAGAGGCAAAGCTTATCCCATGATCCTATCATTTGTGTCCATTTTATGAAGAATTAATGTTGTCATCGTTTCATCTTTGTTATCTTTTCCTCTTTCACTTTTCTAACTTGTTGGTTTGTTATTTAAATTTGTTAATCTGCTCCCGCGTAGATGAAGAGTTGTTTAATCCTACTGAAGTACCTAGGATGACTCAAGCTCTTCCGGAAAACCTTAAAGTTACGAGTTACAAGCCTACTCTAGAGAGTCGACAGGGGTGAAATCGCTTGTAATATTGAATATCGTATCAGCAATTGCCTGCAATTAGCTAAGGCAAGTAATGTGGCGATAATTCAATCAAGATATGGTGCAATAACAGAAAGTGCTACTTACATAAATCAATAACTAATGTATGTATTCAAAATAATCACCAAAGTGGCCAAACTAGAATGTTTCATATTTATATTTATCAATCAAAAGATGGAACACTAAAGGGTCTGTATATATTTATGTGCATTTCTTTCATATATCTATGTGCGTAGTTTCATGAATAGAGCATAGTAGAGTTTTACCAAACAATTTTTAGGGAAGAAGCAATGACCTATCTTTATTGAAGAACATCCATTGTGATCTAGCAGGCTATGGAATTCAAAGTTGCTATCAGAAATCAGCTTAGGCCTTTCTAAATCTCTTTAGCAATAATCAAGGATTGAGAGACTTCATGTGCAATAGATGTCCTTACGTACTAAGTAAGGTGATTTTTTCCTAAAGCAGCACCTGTAGCACCTGCTTTATTCGAAGTAGAAGATGTGCCATTAGTTTGAAAATACTTTCTTAAAGTGGAGAATATTTGGCTTCTCCCTAATAACACAAAACTAGCTTTCCCTCGTTGCCGACTATCTAGCCGCATTCCTTTTCTTAACCCTAATCCTCCTTAAAACATGGAATTGAATGCTTCTCACCCCAAAGCAAGACTAATTAGTTCATCTACAAATTGTCGGGTACTTCTTATGGAACCTTTTTCCCTACTGTGATTGGTTTCACTCTACGTTATTGCAGTATCCAAACATAATATATCAAGATCAGTAAACTCTTGATTTTAAATAATGCTAATTTCTATTCTTTATAGCCTTTATTTGAAAATATGGACCACATGTCCTCTATGCTACAAGAACACAGAATTTTTATCCAGTGAACTACCTTAATCGTAATATTATAATGAATAATAAGAAGAGATTCAAAAAGCGTACTATCGTATTTCAACTTATATAAAAAATGAGATTGTTATACTATTCATCAACTGAAGACCAAATTACATTGTGATGCATGCAAATTTATAATTAGCAAATATATCTTCATGAAAAACTTATACCAAAGGGGTTTCCTTCCATGACATTATTTAGTAAATAATCCGATTAAGAAAATTTCTTGTACCATTATTATCACCTACCATTTAGTTAGTTAACTAAAACAGAAGAATTTTGAAAATTTCTTTTTTCGTGAATTTTCTCTTAGATCGTAAGAGTGATAGATTGAGCAAAATGTCTTCCTAGTTTATAAGTATGTAGTAATATATAAAATGTGATTGTTTTCTCACTGTCTAGTGCATTTTTAATTTTAACATCAAATATCGAAGTTGATATGTTGTTGAAGATGATTCCATGCGGGATTTGAATCCAAAGAGCTGCTTATTAATACGTTGAGTAAGTTTAAATCTTTTAGAGCATAAAACTCAGGAAATGAATTAAATGAATGTCATTGGCTTATAGTGTTCAATCACATACTTCTATTGGAATCCATAAACAGATTACAAGTAAAGATAATTCTAGTGAGAAATTTATGACAGAAAGAATTCCTTCCATATCCTTTAAGTATGATCCGATTATGTCACGACCCAAAATTCCAACCCGGTCATGATGGCGCCTCTCATGAAGACAAGGCCAGCCAATCCAACTAAACCTCGATTTAAACAGTTAGCAACACGAAAATAATATAAGTATGGTTTAATAACAGTAAACTGCGGAAAAATATAGTAAACCATCCCGACTACAGCCCTCAGATCGGGGTGTCACAAAGTCATGAGCCACTAATGGAATCCTAATAATAAAATAACTATTACAATATCTTTGGCACAATTGTTTGAAGAAAGTGGAAACAACAAAATAAAAGAGATACGGGGCTGCGAACGCCAACAGCTACCTCGTAGTCTCTGAATCACCACCCTGACAATAGTAGTCAATACCTCGGGGCGGAACCGATAACGCCTGAATCTGCACACATGGTGCAGGGAGTAATGTGAGTACTTCCAACTCAGTGAGTAATAAATATAAATAATGACTGAAAGTAAGAGACACATAAGACTTAGAGCAATCCACGATGGAACAGTAAAAACATGTAACATCTCAAATAGATAACGTGAAGTAAATGGAGACAACACCAACACAACCAAAAATGCAATGCAATGCAAAGCAATGCAAGTCATGACTATCATGGCGGCGTGCCACCCGTTCCTTGGGTACCCGGCGCTTACTATGGTGGGTTCAGTAGCGCAATATTTCGTGACGGCGTGTCACCCGATCCATGCATGTCACATCTCGTGGCGGCGTGCCACCCGATCACATTAAAATCATTTGAAAATATCATTTAAGTTTCAAAACTGAGTTTATGAAATGATTCAATTCAGCAAAAATATCCCTGAAGGGTTCACATAACCGGCGAGATGCAAAATAATACCCCTGAAGGGTTCACATAACCGGCGAGATGCCCAAATATGATGTAATAAACAATGACAAATACCCCTAAAGGGTTCCATAACCGGCGAGATGCCAAATAATATTGCAAGCAGCCCAAATCATGATGATATCAAACAAGTTTCAATCACATATGTAGTAAAATCATAAATCGGGATGGACCAAGTCACAATCCCCAGAAGTAAACGACCCCATGCTCATCATCGAGCATGTGCCTCACCTCAACATAGCACTACGATGTGCAATCCGGGGTTTCGAACCCTCAGGACATCATTTACAAATATTAATCACCTCAAATCGGCTAAATCCTTAGCCTGCGACGCCCTTGCCCTTTGAATTGGCCTTCACATGCGTCGAATCTGTCCAAATTCAGAACAATTACATCACAATATGTAGTGGGGACAAAGCCCAAGCGAAAACAATCGAAATTACTAAGAAATCCCGAAATTAGCAAAACCCGAGCCCCGGGCCCACGTCTCGAAATTTAGTACTTTTCACCCCAATGGGTTCCTTATCTTCTCACGAGTTCAACCACATAAAATTTGTCTGACACCGGATCGACCTCTAACCCTCACACCTAAGCCTTGGGGTTTTTCACAATTTTCCCAACCCAAATACCAGTAAAAATGCTAAAAACAACTGTAATCTTAGGTAATTCCGTCAAAATTGAGTTAGAAATACTTACCCCGATGTTTCTCTTGGAAACCCTCCAAGAATTGCTTCAAGACATGTTTCAATGCGAGTTCTATGGCCCTAAGTATGTTTAAGATGACAAAAACTCTTTCTTTAAGAATTTGTCCATGAAAATCTCCTTTGAATATAGTTTTGAGGTTGATTTATGGTGATTCTAAGGTGTTTGGAGGTGTTCCTCTTCGTGGGTAACGAAATGGGTCTTATAGAACAAGATGGACATTGGGTTCTACTTAAAGGTATCAAAAATCGAGCTAAAACACCCCTGTCAGGTCGAAAATGCGATCCTCTATGCCAAAAATGCGGTTCGCATTTTTGGTCGCAAATCTCGCCCCAAGTTCTGTCTCATTTTGCGACATTTTGTGTAAAAATGCGGTCAAAATGCAACCAATCTGCGGTCAGATCTGCGATCGCAGATCTGACATTTCTGCAGATTTTTCCTCGACGCAAAAATAGGCATAACTTTCTCATACGATGTCCGAATTGGACGATTCTTTTTGCTATGGCTCCGAAATTTCGACAGGGATCTAATGCTTCAATTAAAACTGAATTTGGAGTCCATTTTCATAATATTATACCACTTATTCTTGAAGAGACGACATCGACACATTCTTGAAATGTCGAAGTTAAGCTCCATCAACCATCCAAGATCCATTTGAGGCCCTCGGGACTTCAACCAAACATGCCAACATGTCCCATAACATTATTCAAACTTGTTCCAACCTTCGGAACGTTCAAATCAACATCATAACATCAAATTCGCATCGGATTCAAGCCTAAGGATCTGAAAATCTTCTAAATAGCTCTTTTGATCTAAACCCGCCCAAACCACGTCCGAATGACCTGAAAATTTGTACACAAGTCATACATCACATATCGAAGCTACAGCAACTTTCGGAATTCCATTTCGACCCTCGGATCAAAATCTCGCCTATCAACGGGAAATCGCCAAAATTCTAACTTCACCAATTCAAGTCTAATTCTACACGGAACCTCCAAAACTAATTCTGATCACTCTCCTGAGTTATAAATCCTCTCCTGGAACTAACCGAATCATCGGAATTCACATCCGAGCCTTCTAACTCAAAAGTCAACATATAGTTGACTTTTACAACTTAAGCCTGCTTGAAAGAGACTAAGTGTCTCATTTCTTACCGATTTCACTCCAAATGCAACTTACTCAATTAAATTACCTAAAACACTAATAACAAGGATTAATGATACAGATATTGGGGAAGACGGAGCAGCAACCCATGAGACGATTTACCGGGTCGTCACAGACACATAAGGAAGAACGAACTCTGGAAAAAGAACTACCCGGCCCGCGCAACTAATAAAATGGCCGAAGAGACGCTATGAACCTTTCTTAGAGAATGGGAAACAAATACACATGAATAAGTATAGGGAACCGTACTTAACATCTCACTATTGTGGCGTGCAACCGAATACAATATGATACTGTTGCAGCGTGAAACCCGATCCACACAACATGCCCGTGGCGGCATGCCACCCGATCTAAAAAATATACCCGTGGCGGTGTGCCACCCGATCCGCACACAACAATCAAGAAGAAAACACACATCAAGCCGTAATACTTATACTTATGAAATGCCCGAATATCGACCACAAGCACGCCAAGTGGATAATACAAATCCTGGGGAGATGGATAGCGCCATACACTACGAAACCCAAGCAAAACTAAGGTGTGATAATTAACCTACATCTCGAGAGCCTTCCTACTCATATAACAGCACAGGCTACACGGGACCTTAGCACATGTGCCAATAATCAAGCCGTCTCACAACCCACATAGCACAATCGAGATTGCACGGAATAGCTGACGACGGGAATAACATCCAATGGCCGACGGCTCCTCCGTAAGCAATGCTACGATGAATGAACACATCCGACCTAATGTAGAGCACACATTCACATTAGACCCACCAACGGACCTCAAACCGATTCTGATCATACAATACTGGACCAATAACCTTCAAAGGATCCACAATAACCCCATTCATGACAAACACGAGCAGTCGTCCACTCCAAACCAAATTCCCACAGTTCACAACCAAAGGAATATAGCTCTTTCTAGGCATAAACTCTCACATTAACATTAGTACCAAAAATCTCCATACTTGGTTTCTATCATTAACAATCAAGTGACTAAAATGTCACACTCAAATATCCCCATGGGATAAGCTCCCACGACCTTCCGCACCAGGTAGCAAAGTCTGCACCTCCATACCACCAACCGTACTAATCCGTAAAGTAATTCAAGAACCCGTAAATCAATACACAATGCTTCTTCCACATAACACCATTCCCAGGCGATACTAGGATAATGTCAGCTTACTCCGAACATCTAAATTCTTCTTGGCTCATCCGAGCTCGTGACATTCTTGTCAGCACCGAACCGTAATGTTGATCCCTTAACTTTCAAATTCCTACGCCGCTCACTGCATCTATCATGCCGCTACGCGAGAATACAAGAATTCATCATAACCTCTAAACTACAAGAATAAAAACTTGATTGGCTTGAAATATTTCACTTAGCTCATTTCAGAAGAACCAATGCAGCACGCGGCTGAATTCCCAAATAGCAAAAAATACAAACCTCCAGTCGTGATCTAACCTCCATGACTCTTCCGAAATCCATTTACACGACAAGGCCATTTGAATCAAATACCTCCCAAATCAATAATGTTATGGTGGTTGTCGAGCCTGCACGTATAACCACAAACCACATGTATAACTTCACACGTCGACAGAACTGATCATTGCCACAATCATGGTGATTCAACCATTACTAGCTAAACCAACTTCTTCCAATTCACTCTTGACTTGCCTTAGAAATAATAGTAGCTCCATTCAAGAATCATAACGGAACTCAACAACACTCCTCCCGAGTGACCCACCTCACGTGGCCACATCGTCTCAATACCCATGAACTATATCATACCTTCCTCATGCACACTATAGCATCTCCAACTGGTACACCCATTTTGAAAGACCTTTCATATGTCCGAAATTGTTTCTCCCATTTTTCCAACATCGCCCTGCAGACCCGATGATAACATAGAAAATTCCCCAAGTATTCCTCACACTCTGCTGCAAAATCTCGGTCTCCAACCACATAACGAACCCATTAGAACCGCTGTTGAGAGTCACCCCCCCCCGGTCTGACTTGGTCCCGAATATAAGCCAAACTCTAGTGCACTATCAACACATGAAAACACCCTAAAAAGCAACCAGATGAATTACTTTTTCCTCGTACATCACATTTACCAGAAGCATAAACGCTGAGTCTTCCCAAAACTGCACATGAATCGATAAGGAGAAATATAGCACACATTCATCAAATCCTTTTCTCGGATTACCCCTGATGCTTTCTTTTATTAGTCATTAATAATCCACCAATGCACAGATAACCAGAAGCTGCCCAAGCAGACAACCATGGGATCTAATCGTAGATGGTGGTCTCCCACACCTAGCTTTAAGCTACAATCACATAAATCTAGAACCCACAAAGATTCTTCCTTCTCACTCACCATAATCTCGCACCGTTAACCCGCCAACTTCTCGAAACCTCCTGTTAAACTTTTCATAACATCCCGAATTATCAGCCATAATTGCTTGTTCGACCTCCCGCCGGATAGTAAGTAGAACTCTTCGTATAAACTTCATCAAAATCACGCAACCGCCAACCTACTCACAGGAGATAGCCCACCAGTGGAATTCCATGCCGACATCTCCCAACGACGCTGCGCAGGGTACAACCACCACGAAATCAGTAAACCTTCCTGAGCCTATGGTCGCCCACCAACTGTACAGGTCTGTTCATTCCCCATCGACATCAACTGAAAGTCTGACTATACATTCCAAACGCGAAGTCACTTTTCACCCCTCTTCATTTCCAGCAAACTCCCCTTTGCCATAATCAAGCTTCCTCCGTCAAGCAGCCACTATCCCAAAATGAAATGCATAGGCTTAGTCATTATCCACCATGATTCCCAAATTGCTCCAACCTTTCCTCAAGGCAAGTGGCTTTCCTACCACAAAATGTATACGCTACTCTACCACTCTCACTTCGGTTAAACCACCTCCTTTAAGCAATTTCTTGACCTCTACTTTTCATAATTGACCTGCTAGTAATTCGACCACCACGAGACACCTCCCGCCATGTCCTTCCTCATCCTTCGCTACCCACATGTTGCCTCAAATCAAAATCCTTCTCTGATTGCCTGAACTAATTAATTTCTACCAACTTTAAGCCTCCCCGAACATCATCTTTCTCGAGCCATTAGCTTTCGAAGCACCGGTTCGATTCTGAAATCGCTACACACGACATTTCTGACAACCGCTTCTTAGACACTATTTCATTACCCTCTGGCCCCAAGGCAAATCAAAGAAGACCATAAAACTGGCGAACCTTAATACATTCAAACAAGGACGACGACACCGCATCACAAATGAAAATTCCACCACGCTCGAAAATATCAAGTCTCGTTACTCCATAAACCAAAACCTAAAAATCCGTAGTCCGATTTCCCTTCCACCACTGGAATTAGATGTTGAGCCTCTAAACCATGAACTGAGAAATCCTCCTTTCGAGTCATTCACTCCCATGATCCATAAATAAGCACCCTATCACTACACCAACATTGTGCGATAACAACACATGAACACCATAGCAACTTGTGCATTGCCTCAAACCATTGGAAGTACATATACAGAGCCGAAATGACAGAACATCCTTCCACAAGGTCACGATAATAGCCTGCCCGAACAAGCAGGGAAATCATCTTGCACCTCATTTGCGGTACCATTTACAACTCCTCAATGCCCAATTGATACCAAGCACTCCATGTCACATAAGATTGAGTAGGAAGGAAATAAAGGCATAAGCCTCAAAGGAATCAAATTGCACGAAGAGAAATCAAGAAGGGAAGTGCTCCTAATAGCCCTGTAGCCTCTCAAAGATAAGAACAGACGTCTTCGTATCGATCCGCAAGACTCTACTAGACTTGGTCATGACTCGCGAGACCTAAGTGAACCTAACACTCTGATACCAAGCTGTCACGGCCCAATATCCACTACAGGTCGTGATGGAGCCTAACGCCGCCTCAGGCAAGCCAATGGTGATTTATCCATTTATTCACTTATTTTATTAATTTGGAAATCGTAGATTTTAATAAAACAACCCTTGTAGTTTTTAGAAGAAATGAAAGGCGATAATAATATACGAAACCGTAAGCATCAGCTAATATAACCCCAAAACCCGGTGTCACAAGTGCATGAGCATTTACTAAGGAGTACAATAATAATACAACATTTGTCTAGAATGTAAATAAGACAAGATAAAATAAGTAGTACGATGCAGACTCTACGGACTGTGATGCGTAGCCTTGAATGCAGCACACATGAAGTCTCCTCAACAGCTGCGCCTACGCACCAAGATTATCATCGAATGAACTTGTCGGATCCTGCACATTTAGTGTAGAAGTGCAGCATGAGTATGTAAATCTACGCGTACCTGGTAAGTATCTAGCCTAACCCCGGAGAAGTAGTGACGAGGGATCGACATTTAATCAACACTTAATAGAGGTCCAACCAAGCAATATAATAAATCATGAGCAAATAAGAAGCACACAGCAATAATGGGGTAAATTTGTGAGTTACAAAATCTTCCAAGTATTTCTTGTAAAGTATGAATTTCTCAATCTTGTATTCTACCTAAACAGCTCATAAAATATCGAGTGCCAGTATCAAATGAATAAGGAATACCATATAAAATGTCGAGCATCGGTGGAAAGATAACCTCATGGATGTTCGGGTTACCAGCGATATAACGCACGATTATGCCGAGGTCGTTCAGCCCGATCTAGAATAACGTGTACACTGCGGAGGGTCGAGCAGCATGAACTATAGATGCATCTATTATACTGCTGAAGAATTCGGCCCGCTCCCCAGGAAAGGAAGGAAGTTACCGGATTAAGGGACACGTGCTTACAACACAGTACATGAGCATAAAGTGAATATAATCTTTAGCGTTTCGCAAATAACTAGCCAACAACTCGAGGTGATAAGCCTCGGCCTAGTATACATACATTTACTTCTAAATCAATTTCAATTATATGATCAATTAATTAAGCCAGCAGAACGAGCTCAAATAATTCAATTATTTCAAAATAAGGTCCTACATCTACCTGGACATAAACATGCTTTAGCAACGTACTAACTCTCGTCACCTCGTGCGTACGTATCACCCAAAACTAGTATCACATAGCAATTACATCACCTAGGGGGTAATTTCCCCCAAGGTTAGACAGGAGACTTACCTCGCTCCGAAGTTCCATAACCTGGCTCCAATGCCTCTCTAACTCTTCAATTCAAGCAAACTTTCCGAAACTAGTCAAACAATGTACAATTCAATCAAAATATATTCAAATGCTTATAATTATTATATTTATAACAATTTCCTTCTCCGCTCTAAATGTCAATAAAGTCAACCCAAGTCCTATATGCTCGGATTTCAAAAATTTTATAAGATAAAGTTTACCCATGACACCACGAACTCAAATATATAATTTATTTCAATTTTCATGTCCAATTTCGCGGTCAAAATAAAAAAAATACCAATTTCTAGGTTTTCTACCAAAATCCCAAATTTTTACTAATTTCCATGTTCAAATCCACATATAAACCATGTATTTAACTCACAATATGTGGGAATTACTTACCATGACATAGATGACGAAAATGCCCACTTGAAGCTCTAAAAAAATCGCCCAAGCCAAGAGAATGAAAGAAAATGGGCCAAATCCCGTATAAAAATCAAATCTGCCCAGCGCTTTCCCGAACTTGCCGAACAGTGGCCATTTCTGCTGCTCCGCACCTGCGGAAAATCCATCGCAGGTGCGGCTCCAGCTCAAACCAACAGGCCCCGCTTCCGCGCCCTAAGTAGCGCATCTTCACTTCCGCAGGCCTCAAACGCTTTTGCGCTCGCGCACCATGTCCGCTTCTACGGCTCAGGCCTTCTTGGCAAACCTCTGCTTATGCGCTCCAGTGGTCGCACCTACGATCATGTAGTTGCAGGAATGTCTTCGCACCTGCGACCTCTGCCCAATTCCCTTCTAGTCGCTTCTGCGATTCATTGCCTCGCTTCTGCAATGAAGCTTACGTAGAAGCGGTTGCACCAGCAACTAGAATTCTCCAGCTTTTCCTTAAGTCCAAAATTCGATCCATTAACCATCCGGAATCCGCCCGAGGCCCCCAGGACCTTGACCAAATAAACCAACGCGTCCCAAAACACATTACGAATTTAATCGAGGACTCAAATCACACCAAACAACATTGAAACTATGAATCGACGATCGAAATCCTTCTTTAAACTTTTAATCTTCGATGAACGCTTTTGAACCATATCAAAACATTCTAGAATGATGCCAAACTTTGAGTGCAAGTTAGAACCCATGATACGAACCTATTCCAAGGCTCGAAACCTCAAACTTACATCGATAAAATCAATCCACTTCAAATCAAACTTATTAAATTCTAAAACTTTCAAAAATGCCAACTTTCTACAATAAGCGTCGAAATGCTCTCGGACCACCCGATACTCAACCCGAACATACGCCCAAGTCCAAAATCATCATACGAACCTATTGTATCCTTCAAATGCTGATTCCGAGGTCGTTTACTCAAAAGTCAAACCTTAGTCAATTCTTCCAACTTAAAGCTTTCGAATTTAGAATTTTCTTTCCAAATCAACTCCAAACTTCCCGAAATTCAATTTTGACCACACGTACAAGTCATAAACCATGAAGTGAAGCTACTCAAGGCCTCATACCGATGAACGACGCACTAGAGCTCTAAATGACCGGCTGGGTCGTTACATGGGTGGACAAAATACTACAAACTATGAGTCTCCTCAAGAATCAACTCCCTCAAACCATATACATTATGAACACATATCTTACCCTGAAGTCACAATACACCATAATCACCAATAGCCACCTCCTTAGCACCACCTCATAACACTGTATCCTTAAGGACAAGCAAATCGGGATCATCATACTGACAAGACTTGATGAGTTCAAACCAGGATAACTCGCAACAACACAAGCAAGAACTCTGCTAGGCTCAAAAATATCCAATCTCATGAATCTATTGGCCAATGCTTGAACATCTATAGACAAACTCCTCTCCATTGCTAGATAAATGTAAAACTCCTTATACTCTCTGCCTTCCAACTCAAGGCATCTGCTACCACATTAGCTTTACCCGAATGATACAAGATAGTGATATCATTATCCTTCAAAAACTCCAACCACCTCCGCTACCTCAAATTCAAACCCTTTTGCTTGAACAAATGTCGAAAACTCTGGTGATATGTGTAAAACTCACAAGACACGCATACAAGTAGTGCCTCCAAATCGAAAGCGCGTGCACAATCGCCGTTAATTCCAAATCATGTACCGGGTAGTTATTCTCATGGGTCTTCAACTGGAACGACGCATTAAGAAATCACCCTATTGTCTTGTATCAACATACAACCAAGGCCAACCTGCAATGCATCGAAATATACATTGTTCATCCCCGATCCTGAAGGTAATACCAAAACTAGAGTTGTAGTAAAAGTAGTCTTTAGCTTCTGAAACCTCTTCTCACACTTATCAGATCATCTGAACAGAGCGCCCTTCTAGGTCAACTTGGTCAATAGAGCTGCAACAGATGAAAAGCTTTCAGCAAAGCATGATAGTAGTTTACCCTCATAGCATAGGGGAAAAACTGTCACAACCCCAAATCCTACCAATGCCGTGATGACGCCTAATAGTACTTGGTAGGCATGCCTACATTCAATGTACAAAAATAAACTTTAATAACAATAAGTAGAAGTCTCAAGCGAAATATGATAAAATAACTGTAACGACATAGCTATACAATTGAAATACCATCCCAAAACCTGGTGTCAACAAGTACATGAGCTCTATAGAATCAATAAGTACAATTGTCTGAGTAACGATATAATATTGTCTGAAGTACATAAAATTAATAACAAAAGTAAAGGAAGGGAATCCAAGGCTTGAAGACAAAAATAACAGTGCTACCTTGAAATCACCAACGAGAACCAATGCAACTCTCCGACAATAGCTTTATCAGTAGCACCTGGATTTGCACATATATTGCAGAGTGCAGTATGAGTA
The DNA here is from genome assembly GCA_002018475.1 of Nicotiana obtusifolia. NCBI lineage: Eukaryota > Viridiplantae > Streptophyta > Magnoliopsida > Solanales > Solanaceae > Nicotiana > Nicotiana obtusifolia. Next base: position 9,025 of record MCJB01041377.1, on the reverse strand, counting down.
AAACCGACCATGTGTACACAATAAGTAGCAAACTTAACCACGAATTGAAGACAGTGACGAGATTGGCATAAGTCCGCTACTGACTTTTAATAGTCAACAACAACAACAACAACAACAACAACAACATCATCATCATCATCATCATCATCATCATCATCATCATCATCATCATCATCATCATAATAATAATAATAATAATAATAATAATAATAATAATAATAATAATAATAATCATACTTTATACTCATTGATTTTCCTCGAAGAATTTTTCTAATTCTCTCTGCAAAGAGTGTTGGGAGTCCATCTATAAATTTGGACTTCCAGTGAGTGCCATAACCTCAGGGTACCCAGGTGTTCTTCCTCTTTATATTTTCTTTTAATATGGATATCCATTCAGCCTAAATGATAGGTTGAATTGTGTTGTGTTGAACTTAGACAAACTAAGCTACTCTTAGCATGTTTTGTTGTAATTAAGCACTGTATGATCCGACGGTCCTAAGGTTGAGATTATAGAGCCCAGGCAGTTAAATAGTCCAGGCAGTAAACCCTGGTTATGGCAACATAACCGGTGGTCCTTGTAAGACTCGTGTTAGGCAGGTAGGCGTTGAAAGAGTCATGAGAAGGGTTTAGGGTATGCTTGACAGGATTGTGGCTTGATAGGGCTGGTGTCGTCGTAAAACCTTTCCTATAGTATCGTTGTAGCGATCCGGGGATATGTTGGTATCAAAGCTAGGTTGGCATTGAAAGAGTCATGAGAAGGTCGTGGTTTAGGGTATACTTTACAGGATTGTGGCTTGACAAGGCTGGTGTCGTCGTAAAACCTTTCCTGTAGTATCATTGTAGCGATCCGGTGATAACTTGAGATGATAGCCATGATAACATTGAGGTTTATAACCAGAAAGAAAGAAAAGAGTTAAAAATTCTCTTGGAACAATCCGACCTAAAATTGAAGGATAACCCTGGCAAATCATGACCAAGTATTTTGATACAACATCTGCTACTACTGCATACAAATACATAATGAATTACGAGTTAATTCTCTCATCTACTAGTTCTGCTGAAATTCAGCATTTTTATCCAGCAAATACAAAGAGAATCTATAATTTCTCTCAAAGAATAGTCTCATTTTTGAAATCCACAGTTTTGCACATAGGATTTAAAGTGTATAAAGGCTTATAATAAATCTTGTAACAGATAAATTTTATGAACCAAGAGTGTTTCCTATTGAAGTTCTCATATAGTAAACTTTTTATAAAACTCTCACCATAATCCCAGTAATTGAATTTTACCGAGACTTTCTTTTCTGGATGAGTATATTCCCTCTCCTTTAACGTACTAATTCCCCATTAATCAAAGGCCAATACCTTCTTTATAATGATTTTAGAGAAATTATAAATTCTCTTTCTATTTTCTGGATAAAAACGCCGAATTTTAACTGAACTAGTAGATGAGAGAATTAACTCGTAATTCATTATGTATTTGACTGCAGTAGTAGTATATGATGTTGTATCAAAATACTTGGTCATAATTTGTCAGGGGTTATCTGTCACGACCCAAAATCCAACTAGTCGTGATGGCACCTAACCCAACCCGTCAGGTAAGTCAATTAACAACTATCCAATTCCAATGAAATTTAATAAGACAATTAAGTGAAAGAAATGAAAATAAAACTGCTTTTATACAATAATTTTTCAAGGACTGGTAGTACAAATCATGAGCTTCTAACAATAGAATTTAAAAAACTAGTATGAAATAAATACATTATCTGTTCGAAATGTACATGAACAAATTTCTATAATTCTAAGGGTACCATGAATAAGAGGCAGCTACAACCGAAATATAGGTACATCTTCAAATCCAGCTCCCGTCGATCACAGCAATTTAAGTAGCCAACATCTGCACACAAGGTGCAAAAGTGTAGTATGAGTACAACCGACCCCATGTACTCAATATGTAACAAACCTAACCTTAGGTTGAAAGTAATGACGAGCTAGGACAATGTTTATAGTCCAACTCCAGTAACCAGCAACAGTCCATAACAATATAATAAAAGGGTACATGAAAATAAGTCAGAGGTACGATGATCAACTCGTTCACAGTTATGAAAAAATAGACATGCTTTTCATGTATAACGGTAAATCCCATATCTTTCACTGAAAATCCAAGCGCATGAGTAAGTTTGAAAATCTATGGTTTGTCCAAAAACCATTCAACAATAAATAAGATGTTTCATTTTCAAATAGCATGAGAAAAATACATCTCTATGCCTACATGTCAAGATACAGGTAAAATCATGAATGTCACTGTAACCGAGTAGCAGATGGATCTACGTACGTATCTCAAGTACGCATGCCAAATGCAAATCATCTCAGTGAATGAACTCCTATACTCACACTCCCAAAGTATTCAATCTCACTGTCTCGCATTCTCTCTTACTATGCTCAATACTCAGCAAACTCCATCACTCAGCATTGTACAATAGTTGTTGTAAGGATCTGACCGATTGTTTTGAGATCTAGCATGTCGCTTGGCGGTTTGAGGCCTTAGGTAGCTTCACTTCAAGTATTATGACTTGTACTTGTGGTCGAAATTGAATTTCGGGACGTTCGGAGTTTATTTAGAAAGAAAATTCTCATTTCGGAAGCTTTAAGTTGGAAGAATTGACTAAGGTTTGACTTTTGAGTAAACGACCTCAGAATTGGGATTTGAAATTTCCAATAGTTTGTATGATGATTTCGGACTTGGGCATATGTCCGGATCGGGTTTTGGGTGACCCTGGGAGCATTTCGGTGCATATTATGAAAAGTTGGCATTTTGGAAGAATTTCGTAAATTTGGGTTAAAGTGTATTTTGTTGTTATCGATGTCCGTTTGAGATTCTGAGCCCGAGAATAGCTCTGTATGGTGATTCTGGTCTTAGGGGCGCGTCCGGATGTGAATTTGGAGGTCTGTAGGTTATCCCGGGGTCATTTGACGAAAGTTGGAAAATTGAAGGTTTTTAGGAAGTTTGACCGGGAGTGGACTTTTTAATATCGGGGTCGGATCCTGATTTCGGAAGTTGGAGCATGTCCGAAATGTCAAATGTGGCACGTGTGCAAAATTTGAGGTCAATCACGCGTGATTTGATAGATTTCTTCAGCGTCGAATGTAGAGGTTTGAAGTTCTAAAGTTCACTAAAATTGAATTGGGACGCGATTCATGGTTTTAGCATTTTTTGATGTGACTCGGGGCCTCGAGCAGGTTTGTGTCACGTATTGGGACTGGTTGGTATGATTGGATAGGGTCCCGGAGGCCTTGGGTGTATTTCGGGGTGGTTTCGGACCAAGTTTGGCTAAGATGTTGTTGCTGGTTTGCTGGTGCTAGTGTTATATTTCGCGAACGCGACGAGGCTCACGTGTTCGCGACAAATGAGTTTTGGAATGGGCAATTTGTTCTACGTGTTCGCGATTAGGGATTCGTGTTCACGAAGGTTTGGGCAGTTGAGTTCCGCATTCGCGTTCGCCCTCTCGCATTGCGTAAGGTAAGTTAGGCCTGGGAAGCTTTTGGCCTATGCGTTCGCGTGGATGGCTCCATGTTCGCGCTAGTCAGGCTATGAAAGGCATCGCATTCATGAGCCTGTCTTCGTGATCGCGAAGGAGGAAACTGGGGCTGAAGCAGGTTGTACTTCGCGAACGCGAGGGATGTACAGCGTTCGCGAAGAAGGTTGGACTGGGCAATGTTCTTTTTAAATCGGGGTTTGGCCCTTTTCACTTCACCTCTTCCATGGGAGCCGATTTTTAGAGCAATTTTGGAGTGCCATCTTCATCATCTATGTCAAGGTAAGTGATCCCACGTATTGTGAGATAAATACAAGATTTATATACGGATTTAGACATGAAAATATGTAGAAATTTGGGATTTTGTAGGAAAAACTAGAAATTAGTATTTTTGGATTTTGACCACGAAATTGGACATGGAATCGGGAATAAATCATATATTCGAGTTCGTATTGTTATGGGTAATGATTATCTTGGAAAACTTTCGGAATCCGGGCATGTGGGCCCGAGGGTAAGCTTATTAATTTTCTTGAGCGGAGCTGGAAATTTTTATAAATTGATTTATGATGAGTATTAGAGTATATGTTCATGGAATTTCACATTTATTTTCTAGTTTTGGAGCGACGGGCGCCGGTTTGAGTTATTAGAAAAGATTTGGAGCCGGTTATGGATCTTCAGAGCAAGGTAAGTCTCTTTTCTAACACTGTAAGAGGTAATTAACCCTATAGGTGAACTGATTTAATGTGCTTTTCTATTTGTGGGGGCTGCGTACGCACGAGGTGATGAGAGTCTGTACGTAGCTACTAATTATGCTTATATCCGGGTAGTCTAGGACCCAAATCATGTTATACTTGCCATGTTGCATCCAACTTGTTAATTTAATTGGATAAATCATATTGGAACTTGATAAAGGAATTATAAAAGGTTAAATTTCATTTACTTGAGTTTTGGACAGATCACTTGACCGTTAATGAGAATTGGTGTTTCTTTGAATATTAGTCCCTTAATAATCTTGAATCGGTTGTTTATCGAGTATTTTCTCTTCTCGTGGAGCGGGCCGAACGCCTCGGTAGCAGGTAGATGCATCTACGGTTCGTGCGATTCGACCCTCGACAGTGCACAGTTTATATATTTGTATGTTGGATCGGGCCGTACGACCTCGGCATAATTTGTGCGTAGTAATTCTTGGAGTCTAGTTATAATTGATATTGTTTCTTTGGCTTGAGAGATTAATTTTTTAAATGATGGGAATTAATTTGGGATTTACTATCAGTGAAAGATTTATTTATTTATTTCTTGTCATTGAGTTTTCAGCTGTATTTACATAATACATGCTTAATTATAATTTTCATATTTTATTGTTAACCCATAGTAAGTGTCGAAGTCGACCCCTCGTCACTACTTCTTCGAGGTTCGACTAGATACTTACTGGGTACACGTGTTTTACGTACTCATGCTACACTTGCTGCACATTTTGTGCGGGTACGTGTATGTCTAGTGGTCTTGTGGGCACAGAGGCGCGGCTATTGCGGGGACATAGGTGAACTGCATCCCATGTTACGAGTCCACCGCACACAAAGTCTCCATCAGAGTTATTTACACTCCCCTGTCTAATTTGTATTCAAGACAGGTGTTGTATTTTATCATATGTCCTTGTTGATGCTCATGCACTTGTGACACCGGGTTTTGGGGTTCCTACTAAATGTTGAGTATGGTAGTTCACGTAATTATCATTGTTACACCCTGTAGATTATATTTCATATTATTTAATTAATGGGAATTATGATTTTAAAAATTTGCTAAAATGAATAATTAAGTTGATTAATCATCGTTGGCTTGCCCGACAGCAGTGTTGGGCGCCACCACGACCTTTAGCAGATTTTGAGTCGTGACAACTTGGTATCAGAGCATTAGGTTTATTTGGATCTTACGAGTCATGAGCAAGTTTAGTAGAGTCTTGCGGATCGGTACAGAGACGTCTATACTTATCTTCGAGAGGCTACAGGCTGTTAAGAGCACTTCCTTTCGTGATTCCTCATTGTGCGATTTGATTCCTTCGAGGCTTATGCCTTTATTTTCTTCCTATTTATTCTTGTACGGTGTTGAACACTCATGTCAATTACGCATCGAGGAGTTGTAGTGGTACCACAGACGTGGAGCAAGATGTTTCTCCCTGCACATTCGAGCAAGTTATTATCGTTTTCGTGCGGAAGGATATTCTGTCATTTCAGCTCAGTAGCTGTATTTTTGATAGGATCGAGGTTAAGCGCAAATTGCTATGATGTTCAGACATTGTTATCGCATAGTGTTGGTGTAATGATGGGGTGTTTGTTTATGTGTCGAGGCAGTGAAGGACTTGAAAGGAGGATTTCTCAGCAAATGATTTAGAGGTTCAGCATTTATTTCCAGCAAAGTAAAGGGAATCGGACTATGAATGTTTAGGTTTGGGTTGATGGGGTAATGAGACTTGGTATTTTCGAGCGTGGTGGAATTTTCATATGTGATGTGGTGTCGTTGTCCTTGTTTGAATGTATTAAGTTCGCCGGTGTTATGGTCTTCTTCAATTCGGCTTTGGGGCAGGGTATTGTGTTTGTGAAAGGACGCTGGGGAAGCGGTCGCTAGATATAGTGGTGTGTAGTAGTTTGGAATCGAATCGGTGTTTCTAATGTGACGGCTCGAGAAGGACGATCTTCTAGGAGGTTTAGAGTTGGTGGCAATACACTAGTTCTAGTGCTACATGTATGGATTTGATTTGAGGCAACATTTGGGCAACGAAGAATGAGGAAGGACATGGCGAGAGGTGTCTCGCGGTGGTTGAATTACTGGCAGGTCAAGTATGAAAAGTAGAGGTCGAGCAGCTACTTAAAAAAGATGGTTTATTCGAAGTGGAAGTAACATAGTAGCGTATGGGTTCTGTGGTAGGACAGCTACATGACTTGAGAAAAGTTTAGAGTGATTTGGGATTCATGGTGGACAGTGACTAGGTCTACGGACTTAATTTGGAATGTTGGCTATTATACTGAGGAAGATTGGATATGACAAAAAGGAGTTTAACTTTATCAGAATGTAAGTGTTATAATTGTGGAAACTAGGACACATAGCTAAAAATTGCAAAATACCTAAGGATCCAAAGAAAAAACAAATAACTGAAATCATAATAGAAAATGATAACTATACCCAATTGGATTATATAGATTATGAAATAGAAAGTGAAGATAGTATATATGAATTATCCGAAACTTATGAATTATCCGAAACTGAAACTACAACTGATATAGATGAAGAAGATATGGAATATGACTGAAAGTGATATACAAATAATAAAACAAAAAGAATATCAAGATGAGGAATCATGTGAACAAAAAATAATTTTTGATAATAATATGTTTGAACAAATAAAAGGTAAAGAACTAGACTTAAGAGTAGATAAAATTCTAGACGTTCCTATAATAAAAAACTGGTTTAAACGAAAAACAGAAGAATATTACATAATAAGCCAAAAGGAAAATATAATAGACTGTAAATATACTAAAGGAAAAGCAAAAATACCAATCATAAATAAAAAGACGATAAATAAAGAAATTCATGATATAAAAGCTAAAAATCCAATTAAATATGTACACTTAGGAGGAACAGAAATATTAATTAAAGCATGTTTTAGAGAAGGAATAGATACACCTATAGAAATATATTTGGCAGATGATAGAATTATACAGCCTATAGAAAAAAGTATAATTAGTGCAATAAAAGGAAATTTAATATATCAAAAATTTAAATTTATTATTAGTGCAAATTATTCGGTAGCAATAGAAGATAAAAACATAGATAAATCATTAGTATTATACTGGAAAATGTCAGGAATAGAACTGGCACCAGGTAGTAAAATATTTACAGCAAGATGTAAAAACTTATATATCTTAACAACCCAACATAAAATAACTGCTAGAAATAAAATAAATAAAATAAAAATAGAAGACCCTTTTGACCAAATAGTTACTGTTATAGATAAGAATGACTATAGTTACAAGGAAATAGATATAGAAGAAGATTTAGAAATTGTTAGAGATAGAATAAATAAATCTAAAAAATTGAGTTATGAAACTCCATCATCATCTAGGACAAGTACATCCAGGAGGTTAGAATATGATACCCCACAGGACATGATAATAGAAGAAATAAAATCATACCAATATTTTATAACAGGAATAATGGACCAAAGAAAATACCTCATATTAATCAATATAGGACAAGAAGAAAACTACATCATGAGAGAACTAGTACAAGAAGAAGAAATAATTACAAAAGAAAAATTATGTCCAGAATTACCAAAAACATTAGTAAATACGGACGAATACACCCTTAAAGAATTAATTATAGGTGGAATGCCAATACTAATAAAATTTAAAATATATAATGGAGATACAAAACTAACTTTAGGAATGCAATGGTTGGACAATGTTAAACCATATAATTTAGAAGATAAGCAACTAACAATAACTTATGAAGCTAAGAAAATCACAATAAAGCGAACAATAATGTAAACAATGACAAAAATTTATATATTAGTAAAAATTATTGTTGAAGGATATTACAATAGATATTATACACCAATGATAGATACAGGAGCAGAAGCTAATATGTGTAATCATAATTGTCTACCAGATAGTAAATGGGAAAAATTGAAAACACCTCTTATAGTTACAGGATTTAATAATGAAGGTAGCATGATAGAATATAAAGCTAAGAATATAAAAATCCAAATATGGGATAAAATACTACACATAGAAGAAATATATAGTTATGAATTTACAAATAAAAATATATTATTAGGAATGCCATTCTTAGAAAGACTATACCCACACACGATAACAAAGACACACTGGTGGTTTACTACCCCATGTAAACAAAAAATAGGAGCAAAACGAGTAAATAACAAAATAAGGAAACATACACCATGGATAAAAGGAAGTGAAAAAATTACCCAAAAACTAGAAAATATAACACCAAATACCCATAAAATAGAAATAATTATATTTTCAATAGATAAATTAAAAATGATAGAAGAAAAGTTAGAAAAATTATATAGTGAAAACCCCCTGCAAGGATGGGAAAAACACAAAACTAAGATAAAAATAGAACTTATAGATGAAAATAGTATAATAACCCAAAAACCCTTAAAATATAATTTTGATGACTTAAATGAATTTAAAATGCATATTACTGAATTAATAGAAAACGGATATATACAAGAAAGTAATAGCAAACATAATAGCCCAGCTTTTATAGTTAATAAACATAGTGAACAAAAAAGAGGAAAAAGTAGAATGGTAATTGATTATAGAAATTTAAATGCAAAAACTAAAACGTATAATTATCCAATACCAAATAAAATGCTAAAAGTAAGACAAATACAAGGCTATAACTATTTTAGTAAATTTGACTGTAAATCAGGATTCTATCACCTAAAACTAGAAGAAGAATCTAAGCAAT